>OVAN01005030.1:0-13407 GCA_900406275.1 Anastatica hierochuntica | reverse complement strand
CCCCCCCCCCCCCACTTAGTCCCCCTTGGAGAGATACACTTAACATAATCAAACTTGAGTTGAGCAGCCACGTCACGAACGATGTCATCTTGATTCATTGTTTCTACTAGAAAAAGCAATTCTGGGGACTGTTTTTTTGTTATTCCCTTAAGGTGTCGAACTACCGGTTCCCCTTTCAAACCACAGCAGTTCCAAAATGTAGCATTCATTCGTGACCCGGTGGGTTATGGCCCACTGAACCATCACTAGTTGCCTTCCAGGCAGGGTTTGTATTGTAGGTCTTCGCCTCTGCCGCGGGTCGTACCTCAAACATCGTAGTCTTCAAGCGCCTCTTCTTGACAGAGCTTTCTTTCCAGTCCTCATTAGTCAAGACCTGACGATAATCACAGTTCAAATTGTTAGCAGTGTGAGAAGAGCTTGCACCATCTACCTTTCTCTTCTTTGACAGGGTATTTGTTGCGGCCTCAGGGGCATTGTATGTCGGAGGAGACTGATCTTGTGGTAATTCTGGGAATCCAGGGGGACGGTCATCGCCATCATCATCATCATTAGAGGCGAGTCCGTGCGGGCTTGGGAGATTGGCTTCAGGGCAGTCCAGAACATCGTGGTGCATCGATCCACACACAGCACAAAAACCCCTTAATTTCTCATAAAGAAAACTCAAAGTCACTGTCTCGCTAGCAAACTGGAATTGGTGTTGAAACTTTAGTGGCGCATCCACGCAGCAGAGCACACGGACTCGTGCATAATTCATCATTTGGGCATCATCACCACCAAAGTCAGTCTCGGTAAACTGCCCAATCACATTACCAATGTGAGTAATCATCGCCACAGTGAGGAATTGAGCCTGTATGTCGCGCACTTGGACCCAGAATGGTATAAATCTGAGATAATCATCGGAGAAGTGAGGAGACCATTTCTCAACAGCAACCGTCCATTCATTGAAGGACCATGATCCGCGCCTAAGCACCGTTAGCATCGACTCCTCCGTTTGAAAGACAAACTGGATCTTTCGATCCTCTAGAACACGGTCAATAACTTCTTCTCCCAAACCCTAAATCTGTGGTAGAGCAACCACCATGGCCCTGAGATTTTTCTTGCGGAAGTTAACGGGCTTGGAGAAGAGATTGAATTTGTTTTCTTCAATTGCTTCGGCACAGAGATCAATTGGCACCAGAAAGATACCATAATCATAACCCAAAGTAAGATTATGAAGTTGATTGCGCACTCTTGTAGACATGATTAAGATGAACAAAGGAAAGAGGGTTCCTTCTTGTCGATCTCTATCCCAAATCAGATGAACGAAATAGACATTTTATAGAGCATAGCCAACGACAGTTGAAGGAGAAACCGTCATAAACCGCCGGTGAACAAGGCCCCTCAAGGACAAAGCTGTTGAGGCGAAGAAGTTGCCAAAACCGTCGCATCTCACATCTCTCATTTTTTTACATCGAAATATTCCTTGATTATCGATAAGAATCATTGTGTTTTACAATTATTGGAGATAAAATCTGAGAGTTTACAAGTGAGAACCTATCAAATTGGTGCGGTATGAGCTCGGATCGAATCAAACGCATTAGAGATAGCGGGGATTCCGATTTTCACTGGTGAGAACTTGCGATTGTGGTTGGATTGGGTCGAGGATTACTTCGTTCGTGAGGTGTACTCGGAGCCGGAGAAGATGAATTTTGCCCACGGTTTCATTGAGAGACGAGCGTGGTCATGGTATCGTCACCATCGCTCGATGTTTCCTTTTGAAACATGGGACCAGCTTAGGAAGAATATGTTGTTGCGATTTGGTGATGTTGATGATCCAGAGAGGATCGATTTATGTCACAAGAATAAACGTGAACTGCAAAAACTAATAGAATGTTTACAAAACAAAGGTTCATGAATAGAACGAAAAGACTCGACAAAGTTTCATAAAGACAAGAGTGATATTGTTCATGACAAGAAATTGGATCCAAAGAATGAATCATTGGAGGAAGAGTACATAGAGGAGAAATTGATTCAAGCTATAGAGATAGACACGTTTCAACCAACTGATTTGAGCCCACAACATGAACCAGCGGCTCATGACTCACACATGGAGACTCATTGTGTTCCAAAGTCTCAGGTACGTGTTTTGAAATTGGAACCAAGCCTTCAATTTACCCACGAATCATTAGTTTTTTGTGAGAAGTTGCATTTTGGATTGGGTTATGATGTCGTGAGTGATACTCATGTTACGAGATTATCAATTTCAAATTTGAGAGAACAAGATGAGAAAGTGGCACACCAAGTGTTTGATGAAAGGCCTTGGAGAAAACAACTTGTGAAAAATAGGAGAAAGAGGTTGTGTGCACAAACGTGGTCGTTCAAATTCATAACATGGCCAAGAAAAAAACGTTTGGAGCAACATATACTCCTCAAAGACTTTTTTAGTGCAAAGCATTTTCAGTCTTGTGTTGCTGATTTTGAGCTTGTGCAAGAAACTCGTGGTGGTCCTTATCCCGAATCAAATTGTCTCTTGGGAATTGATGTTGTTTGTCAAGCTCGAAAAATAATTTTTCACTCAGATCCTTGTTGTAGCGGTGCAATTTTAAGGGCATCTGAACACATTATGTTGGTAGAGACTCCAATATTTGATAGAAAAATCAGAGAATGCACATAAGGGGAATCAGAAGGTTGAGGGTTGGAAGAATGCAGATTTTCTTGTGAAACAAGATAGGTTGGTTCCACTGTTGATGCATCCTTTCTGATTTGACTATATGGATTCCATTGTAGTGAGAAATCAAAGCATATCATTGCTCATAAGGGAGGTTGGCTTCGGTGGTAATGATAAGATATTTTGATCTATCGTGGGGAAACTTGATTGTGTCTATCAGCTATTTGACATTTTATTTCACCAACACGAGTTGCCAAGATTTAGAAAAAAGAAGCAGAAGTGGTGAAAATCTTGGAGATTTAAATACACGATTAAGTCACCAGTTACTAAGACTACATTGGAAAATAAAGGAGTATGGATGGAGATGGATCAAAATCGTGTAAAAGGATGGTCTGTTACTAAAGTGATTGCATATTTAGGTGGGACTCTCATAGTTAAGATAAGAGACGTTTTATTTTCACCACCTCAGTACTTGTTGAGAACGGAGAAGATAAGTGTGGTTGGGATGTCTCCTAAACAAAATGTTCCGCCAAATTATGTCGTTTTGGTGTCTTCTATAGAGTGTGGGCTAATGTGTTATGGGATTCTAAGTGAAGAGATAAAGCTGTCATACTATA
Source organism: Anastatica hierochuntica (assembly GCA_900406275.1). NCBI lineage: Eukaryota > Viridiplantae > Streptophyta > Magnoliopsida > Brassicales > Brassicaceae > Anastatica > Anastatica hierochuntica. The sequence continues at coordinate 10,143 of OVAN01005030.1, read as the reverse complement.
AGCGGAGCATTTTATGGGAAAAGGAGGGACATAATATGAGTTTAAAGTTGGCGTTATGGATACAAAAAGAGCAAAACTTAAATGGCTCTACAAGTATCAATCACAAGTCGAGAAAAGAGTGACGAAGAAGCCCATGTTTATGTTTAAGAAAACAGAATACGAATTATACTCAACTGAAGGAGCCTAAGCGAAATTTTCTAAAAAATGGGATGTTTAAATCCAAATCAGAAACATCAATGATGAGAAGACTACATAGTAAGCTTTTATGCTTGGCATTGCTAAGTGTCTTGAGGATTAATAAGTTAAGCAAAAGGAAGAAGTCGTTGTTGTTGAAGCACAAATACTGGTTTATACATATAAAGTTGTTGAATGCGAAGAGAAACACAACCGAGCTGGTGAGAACGAGGAGACAACCCAATAGGTTACGTTTGCTGAACTTCATGTGTATACAACACATCGTCGTTGGTCTGAAACGGTTTCTTCTTGGTCATGGGAAGTTCCAAGTGAAACATAAGTGGAAATTCAAGCAATTTAAAGCATACTCTGGTTTGGGAATAGAACCGCTGCAGTTAGTGAAGAGGATAATGATCACGTTTTATGGATATGATTCAACTGTGGGATAAATATACCTTGGATTCACTTTTTGCATCAAAACTTGGAGTACAAGAGATACAAGCCACAATGTTTTTCCTAAGGCTCATATTGCTCATATTCTGAGATGAATATCGCACACATGGAATTTTAAGATGCTCATAAAAGAAGGAGACATGCGTGAAAGGGTTTGTAACAATCCATCAATTGTTGAGCAGCTTACTACATATATCATGCAAGCTAGATATACACTTGGTTTTGAACGGTTTGATATTGAATCCAATGGTCTTCTATTATCAAGGAGCTCATTTCCAAACACTTGGCCGGAGTTTTTCGAGTTGCAGAGTCTTGTATTTCATATTGTCGGGGTATTAATACGATACTAAGACATATGAGTGGACCACGAATTTGTGATGAATGGGTTTGGGATCCAAAAGAGAAGCTCACTACCAAAAAGAAGGGTTCCAAGAGAGATTCACTATATAGTCTCAAACTTTTTCTGGATGTTTTCTTCATGCTTATTGTGAATTTTGTGGGTGGCTATATGCCATTAGCAGATCAATGTTGATCTGAGGGAGAGTTCTTAGAGAGTGGAGTGATCTTGCTTTCTAGTTTTCTATTTCTATCTTTTCCTTTCTTTGTTATCGAAATATTCCTTGATTATCAATAACAATCATTGTGTTTTACATCTATCTTTACCTTTCTTTGTTATCGATACATTCCTTGATTATCAGAATCATTGTGTTTTACAGTTATTGGAGACAAAATCTGAGAGTTTACAAGTGAGAACATATCACTCTCCCTCGTATACTTCGGCAGAGTTTCTGCAAATCATGTCGTTGCCCCACAAGCTTTGTTCTAAATTAAATTTTTGGAACTTTTCTCTTTACTTTCTATAGATTACCATAGATAGCAATGCATCATAATTGTGTTATTTGGTTTGAATTTCAAAATAGCTATGCACAATCAAACCTTCCATTAGGTTTTGAAGCACTTGCGAATAATTGCAAAAGCAGACTCGTATCGGGAAAAAAAGAGACCAAATTATATATTCTCACGAACCAACTGTGACACATGATTTCTTTGGCATGATTGGTACAAAAGAGAGTGTCAATCTTAGATCCTCAAACTCATCACTTTCTCTCTCATCACTTGTCAACCAAATCGATAAACATCGGTCCATCAAATCCTTACCACAGGACCAACCCGAGCTTCCTTTCAAAATCCTTGCCCGATCAAACCTTAAGATATTAGAAACATTTGAATCAGATGGATGCTCACTGAACGCTCTCATGGTTGCTTTAATGGCCTCGCACCATATCGGACGCCCAACTTTCAAAAAATCCTGCAGTACTGTCACAGGAAGGTTTACACTCCCTAATTCTGATTCATTGCGTCCTCCTTTTCCATGATAATCTGATCCTCCTAGCTTCAGCAGATTGTATGTATCCGCCAACAGGCTAAACACTGTTCAGTCAACATAAATAATCGTTCCGTGAACCCAAATAGGTAGACAGATATATCGAGACAGAGAGAGAGAGAGAGGAAGAGACCTTCTAGCTTGCCATCACTCCTATAAACCTCGATCCCATGAAGTCCAGCATATTTCAATCTTCTAATAACACTGTCATGATTCTTCAACGCCCACGGATGTGCAAGAACAGCTACACCACCAGTTTTGCATATAAGTTTTACTGCTTCCTCGGCCATAGGCTCGCTCCCTCTGCGATAAGGATATACAACCATCCACAAAAAAGGAAAATAAGACAGTGTGATACTAATATGTTTGACACTGGTACCAGCAAACTACAACATAGTAGATTTGATAACTAAAGAAGGTATATCATAAACACTCAAACCCAAAAACAGAAGGTTCAATAGAAACAGTCAGCCAAACTAGGGAAAAACAGGACATACGTGGAATAAGCAGGTCCACCATCATAGAGATATTTAGTGAAAGCTTGTCTCAGATTTTCCACGTATCCTGCTTCAAGAAGCGCTCGGGCTACGTGCAACCTGCCTGGAGCAACATCTTTGCCAGCAATCCTGGTGACATGTTCCCATTTCAAAGGTATCTTTAGGTTGTTCAGTTTTAAGACCATTGCTCTCCCACGAACGAAACGTCCATCTCTTATCTTCACTAAGAAATCTTCCAAGTCATCATACATAGCTGGACCTGAAGTGCCATAGTATGCAAGTATATGCACTGGTTCCTCAAAACCAGACTCAGAACAGAATAATGTGCTGATCTCAACACCTGGAATGATCTTGATACCGAATCGACGTCCTGCTTCTACTGCTTCCGGGATACCAGCCATTGTATCATGATCCGTTAGAGAAAGAACTTTCACCTGCTTTGATTACATGGAGAAGCAAGCCTAATCAATCAAATCCAATGGCTAACCTATACCTAAACAACAGTGAACTGGGCGAGCGATTAGTGGCGAAATCATACAATCTCATCAGAAGAAAAAACCTGGTTCAGATCCGAACACAACAAACTCCCATTAATTATTAAATATCAAAACTTACCCCATTATTATGAGCCCTTTCGACGAGCTTTGAAGGAGACAGAAACCCATCGCTGCGATTTGAGTGGGAATGAAGCTCAAACTTCAAATTCTCGCCGCATCTCAGAGAACCACTATTACTCGTTACGGCGAAATCATCCTGAGAAGAGGAAGCGGAGAGAGATGAAGAAGAACCAGCGAAGAGCCAATCGCTGATCGACTTGAAAGCCTCTGCTTGCTCCCCTGTCATCTTCTTCTTCTTTTTCTTCTTATTCCGCTTCTTTCTTTGGTCAGTCATGGTTGGATTTTGCTTGAAAAGCAATCAAATACGGAGAGGGGTTTTTGAAGCGGCAAGGTTCGGAGAGGAAGAGAGTTTCTGAAAGAAGTACGTTTGGCGAAGAGATTTCTTTTCTTTTTCTCGGCAACTGAAATGGTTAAAAAAACAAAAAAAACACAAAATACATTAATAAAATTATGTTTTTTCGTTTAGAGAGTTCAGCATAAAAGTATTCTCATAATATCAAGTCGTTTTACATAATTTTACTAGGACTATTTCCGCGCGTAATGTGTGTTTGTAATATTTGTTTTTAGTATTGTTTTGTAATTTTTTCGTGTCGTCTTATTAAGGTAGTGCGGTTGGGCTTTGAGTATGCTTTATTTGCGGATGAGAGCTAAATTTTTTTTTATTGTGACCTGGTTTTATTTGGTTATGCTCATAGGGTGGTGTGAAACATATATTTTGGGATGTTTGGTCTTTCACGCTTCTTGTTTTAGAGAAGCCTTAACGTTTTTGGTTTTAGTAAGGCAGATGCTTTTTGTAGGTGTAGGTCGGGACTCTCGTAATCTACAGATGGTACAAAAAAGATTTTAGCCGAAAATATAGATCGAGATTGATTAGGGTTATTTTCTCCCTTAGTGTATTGACTATTATTACTTGGTGTTGTGATGTGGCTATCAACACTTTATTTATATGTAACATGCAATATGGAGGCATATTAGTTAGTCTTTTTGTCCAGTATATATTGAGGGATGTAATACTACTTACATGCTCTCTTCGGAAGTCCGTCATAAGTTTCTTTTTATACTATATCCATGTCACTGTCTTTTGATTCTTCTTGTCCTTGGTAAGATGTGTAGGCCTTGTGGGGTTGTGATTTTTGAAAGAGAAACATATAGTTGTCCAGAACTAAAGACTGGCATGGGCAAGTATAGGAAAATTTGCTTTAAGTTATACCCTTGACTTTTGTTTCTTTTTTTTTTTACTTTTCTTTATAGTCATCGCATAGCAAACATTGATTGGAAATTTGCGTCTTCGTAGTATAAACGGGTGATTAGTTTTTGGTGGGTGAAAGAATGATCCTTGGTATTAGAACCTTCTAGTTTGCATGTTGAATAGTTTCAACATGTTCAATGCCACATACTTTTTAAATTTTTTTCAACATCTTCATTGTATGAATTAAACAATTGAATAAAATATTCAACACCTCCATTGTTCTTAGCCTCAGTTGGTTTGTTTTTTATTTAATAAAACTAATATCAAAGTAAATTTTAGTTAAATAAAATTGAGTGGATAATATCATCGGCTTGTACGTTTTAAATTTTTCTGAAAGAAATAATATAATTAAAATGTACACCGAATGTATTGTTGAATTAATTTTTCCTTCATATTTAGTGAACAACTTGGTAAATTCATCCATATTTTTTGAAATAACAAAGTTGTTCACTAAATATGAGGGAAAATTTAATTCATTAATACATCGAATCATTTGTATTATGTATTAACAAAATCGATAAATTCATTAGAGTTTGCAAATGTAATTTTTTTGTGCATAGTTTGAAAAAAATATTTTACTTTTCTATATTTTTTGTTTAATATTAACAAATTTATCGAGATTATTTTTTGTCAACATTTATCGAGATTAATATGATTGATTATTTTGTGTATTTCAATAATATAAATATTTTATTCACTTACTTCCATATGCTATTTATAAATATTCGTTTTATAAAAATGAAGTAAATTTAAAAGATCTTTCAAATGAGATAATTTGTTGTGAGAAATTATATGTGTAACTGAAGTCACTCTTTTAAAATTTTATAATTTTTCTAACTTAATATTATGTTAATATTTACTCTTAGTATAAATCAGTGGAGCTAATGGAACAAAAATGGTTAGTGCAAAACAAACAGATCGTTCGACTGTATATTACCCTTCACTATCTTATTGAGAAGATACTAATATAATTAGTTTGTTGGTTCACTTATAATAAAATTCATGCATAATAAAAAATCCCAGTAAAAAAATACATTAAAAAAAGCCTGGATCTTCTTTTTTCATTTTCTTTTTCGTTTGTGTACATATGAAATGTCACATAACCAAACTACATACTATGTAAATTGCACAAAAAGTTACTTTCTAATATTGTTCCCTCTCTGTACAGCCCCAACTTCTTCTTCATCTCTCTCAACATTAATCCCTAAACTCTATTTTGAATCCACATCTTTTCCACTTCTCAAAATCACTTCATATATCTTTTTTCTTTTCTACGTGAAAGGCTCTTTTACCTGCATTGCCTTTATCTATACAAAAAAATGTTTTAGATCATGAGACTAATCGATAAGTTTTCCGTTAGTGTCTTTTTAAGATAAAAGAGAAATGTACATATATACCTTTTGCGTTTGTTCTAAGATGGATTGCTATTCCAATTCCTATTTCTCTGATTGATGAACCAATTGTTTATCTGCTTTAACTACAAACATGTCTCGTGCACCAACTTCGTCTTATCTTCCTCATGCCAATAGAAATTTAATATTTGAGAGAAGATGTTTAAAAGACATTTGAGATGAATGAGAAACATAACTCACAGTCGGGTAAGGCCATTTGGAATGAGATTGCCACCAAGCTTTGAGAACAGAGGTTGTGTCTCGTGGCAATTTCCCAGCTCGTCTCTTCCTTAGTATCTCCGCTCTTATGTCTGCTATTTCCTCCTTATAGCCCTTTTCTCCATCCAAAACAAACAAAGATTCTACATTTGTTAGCTTATTAATATTTTCTTGTGCAACCAGTTCAATCCATATACTTTGCTTCTTATTATTACCTATTTGAGTTCATGTTTGAGTTCTTGTCTTATTCGTTCCATCAATGGTATCTCACTCTCAATAGGAACTAAAGCACCAAATCTCAATTTATCTAAATTCGCATCAAACATATTAGCTTACAACTCTATGAAAAAGTAAAATTTAAGGATGTTTAAAGAGCTAACTCCAAATCGTAAATTGAGACCGGTGCTAAGTGTGTGTTGTCTTTTCTTCTCTAACTTTTCTATTTAAAAATTGCCAAGTAAAAATCTTGAAATAGTCAATGAAATGAATAGTTCAACGAAAACTTTGTGTGGTTGTGGAAGAAGAAGAAGAAGAAGAAGAAGAAGAAGAAAAAAAAAGAAAGAAGTTTTAAGATGAGTACCATGAAATGGTGAAGCTTCTTGTCATCGTTGCTCGTAAATTGGATGCGAGAGAATCTCCGTCTTGTTCTCCGCATTCTGCCTGCTCACCACGCCCTCCGCCACTCCTTCATCGTTCTTGTTTTTGCCGTTTTGCATCTCCCCGCCGATAAACGGTTTCGCTCTGCTACTAACAACGTATATATCGTCCCGACAACGGTGGGTTGTTGTTGTTGCTGCCATTGTTTTCCATCACTACTCTTCTCTGCTACGATCTTTACCTTATGGTTGTTGTTTTTTTCTTATTTTCTCTCACATTATTCATGTTGCTCTCCCTTGTCCATCAATTTCTTCCTAGCTGGTATCTTTCGTTTCAAGTCCATTCCATTAGTGGTTCGTTCCTACTCTGCAACATAGGAGAATATTAAACCTATTAGCAAGCTTTTCACAAAACAACAAATGTTAGTCATCACAAATAAACTACTTGTGGAAGATATATGGTTGGTGAATTTTAAAACAAATAATTTGGATACTTCTATATACACATATTTCAAGAACCTAGCATTTGTATACAAAGCATAATACTTAACATGTCAAACATTTCTTTTCTCAAGTATCACATACTGTAAACCGTTTAGAATTACCATAATAATCATAAACTGACTCAAAAATCATATGTACTTCCTTAAAGACATAGAAAAATGAGCTCATGGGTTATTGAAATTTTGTGTCCATATTCATCTTTGGTTATTAAACCACTAAAGACATATAAAACAAATAACGAAGAGCAAACTTCTGAAAATAAAACTTTTGATTTTACTCCAATCTGTAATATTAAACTTACTCTTAAGGTTTCTAGCCAAATCAACATAATGAGACGAACATTCCAAATCTTCATCTCAAATTCAAGCCACTCAAGATGTTGTTGGGGAAAGTTACTCTATAAAAAGTTCTCACTACATCCTTTCTCTACGCTTTCTCTACATCCTTACTCTATAAAGTTCTCACTACATTCCAAATCTTCATCTCAAATTTAAGCCACTTAAGGTTTGAATCAGGCGATGGTCTCTCTGATTAGTTTTCTCACCTTCGATTTGAATCTATTTCCTCCTTGTTAGTCATAGCCACTGATAGTAAAACCCAAATCAACAGACACAATCTTCCGAATCAGAGAAACTAAGCAACTCATGTAAGCGGCCAAAACAAAAGATTTTTAGTGACGATCATACATACCCAAGGAGAGTCATTGCTCGCTCTGTTTCGATTTGGTTGACTGTTGCTCTGCGACCCACTGTAATAAAAAACCCGCAACACATATGAAAGAGAAAAACTCAAAAAGAATATCAAATATAGAGACGTTAATCAAGTTTTGAGGAGGAATGAATAGAAATCAAAATCAAACGTACCCTTTTCGTTGGGAGAAGCATTGGTGGTCAAATCAGAAATCGTAGCTTCACAGATGATTCCGATAAAGAGAAATCAGATGAAAAGTTGTGAAGAATTTCAAAATTCGGAATCAACAGTGGAGATTCTGACAAACCCTAATCAGATTTGTGGGAGAGCGAAGGTGTGGATTTTATTTTTCTTTGCTTGTAGTTTCGATGAGAAGGGAGTTAAGTAGTCAATGACGTTTTGAGGAAAATGAAGAATGTTAGATCGATGATTTCACTTAGGAGATTAGTTAAGGTGACGTGGTAGCTTGAGAGTGTTTTTAGGAATGCTGACGTGGATAGTCTCTATAGCTTCAATGAGCTACTTTTTATTAGTTAGATTATAGATTTGAGCAAAACCGCCTTAAACATGGTAGCTTTTTATCAAATCTTCATCACATGTTCTGTCTACTTTGCAAGTCCTTTGAATTTCGAAGAAGACATTTCTGGTTCATAAACAAATCAAAAAAATTTCGATATACTCTATCTTAACTAGAACACAGGGTTCTTATAACACCATTATTTTATCACTTTTCTTTTGGATTTCAATAGGTTTTTTTAGTGTTTCTTTATGCAATTAGAGGTAGTTTTCTCGCATTTGTAGGTTTTCAAATCATTTCAGGTCAAACAATGCATTTTGGAACTTTATAGACCTAATTGGATCAAAAGTCAATTTCTGGACAGTTTCCGAACATCAGAAGTATCATCCAAGACGAAAGTCTTGCCCTCAATGGATTTTTATGAAATTTGAACAGGAGCTATAGAATTGAACTATCTTTCAGCTCCAAGTGGTTTCATCTCATTTGGAGCATTGGAAAAAGAGTTACACAAAATTTACTGAAGATTGGTCTAGGTGTCTCACAAATGAAGGGTGCGTATAAATGCCAAAACAAAAGGAAGACCATTTGGGTTTCGAACCAGAAATTCTACAAAATCAAGTGGATCTATTACAATTCTTTTAAAGCCCAAGAAATCAATTCCAGACCCTTGGACACGAAGCTCAAACATTATGAGGCCTTAAGGCACAATTTATCATAATTTTGACTTCATTGAAGAAGCACTATATAGATGTTTTTAGCCTCCTAATTTCGGGGAGTTGGCTTAGATTAGAGTTTAATAATAGTCTAAGGAGGCATAGACGACACCCTTAGGGGCCGTGCCCTTTTGTAGCCTCCTAAGATTCATCTTCACCATCAATACAACATTCATTCTTCCAAACTCGGTTTTATCTTCTCCTCTCTCCTTTGATTTGATATGAATGCTTGTTGTCATGATTGATTTTGTGTTTACATGTTTTTAATATATTAGTTTGCATGTTAGATAGTAGATTACAAAGAGACTATGAGTTTACTCGAATAGGATTACTAGTCGATTAGGTTTTATCAATAACATTATCATCTTTGCTTGTACGTTAATGTTGTTCACATACGAATTTGTGAATAGATTTATAGTGGTTTGCATTCTAAAAGCTTGACTTACCGCTGAATCTAATATTCGTTGAGTCTTTCCAAGTTGGCTTCGAAAGTAGACCGACTTGGAATTGTGAACAATCACTCTTGATCGTTTTAATGCATTGTTATTTATTTTAACGTCGTACAAAAGTCGAGGTCCCTTGATACTAAGCATAGAATTCCGAACTTTGAAAGTGGAGAGGATCTACCTTAGTGGTTGTGTTCTAGACCAAAACATCATGCCCCTAGTCTTTTTTAACTCATGCTTGTTTACTTTACCTTTCTGTTGTTTGATGCATATCTTTTCATTGATCTATCCCTAGTAAATTGGCATGTAGAATAGGATTTCGTTTTGCATCACTAAATCATAATAAAAAACCAAATAAAAGTCCCAAAACTCTTTGTATATTTCATTCTTAGCTTAATCCAAAATCAATGGGTCCTAAGTGTGAAACTCTAGTCTCTGTTGATTCGATCCCTAAGTATTATTTCGGATGCTGTACACTTGCAGTTAGGTTTTAACTGGGGTAAAACTTGACCGCACATCAAGTTTTTAGCGCCGTTGCTGGGCACTAGTAGTGATGCAATCCAAGATCTCTGAAACAGGAAAACATAACCTTTCAGAACTGAATTTTGAAACAGAGTCTACGAAAGACAAGGTCGAATTCGGTAGAATTGGGGAAGAAAGAGATAGAAGTTTCAGATCTAGAGAATTAACTCT
>OVAN01005029.1:0-24398 GCA_900406275.1 Anastatica hierochuntica | reverse complement strand
AAGACACTTGTCAAAAGGAGGATGCAACTGTTTTTACTAAAGTGACTGTTGTTTTAGTATAGTTAGATTTTAGTCATAAGGATCAGAGACTACTCGGTTGATGTTATAAGTAGATAAATTTATCCATCTTAAAAAGAGGCAGTTTTAATGTTTTTTAAAATGTTCATTTCTCTCAATCTCAATATTTGTTTTGTGTGCTCACATAAATTATGATAAAAGGAAGTTGTGGTCTAGTGATTTTCTCATGTTTAATAAGTTAAAATAAATTTTGGGTTCAGCCACTCCATTTAGATGTTTACACAAGGGTGAGCAAATTAACCGGAACCAATAGACCAATCCTAAAGAACCGAATTAAAGAGTTAAAAATTTTGAACCAAAATCCAAATGGTAGAAAATTTCTGAATGGTTTAAATTTTAGAAAACCAAAAAAACATAAATTGAAGTCAACCGAACCAAAATATTTTGCATAATAAAAAAATCCCAAAAGTATTAAAATATCAAAAATTACGAGACAATATCCATAAATATACGGAAATATGTAACCAAATGGTTATTAATTTATTATGAACCAAACCCGAACCAAATCGAAATTTAGTACCAAACTAAACCGAAAAACGGAATGTTCACTATACTATGTTTAACATTCTATTGCATGTACCCACAAAATTTGCATTTAAGTGAAATCAAAATAAATTTTATAGCTTCCTACGTGTCGAAATACCAAACATTTGGTCATATTCAAAAAATTTGTTCTCTTTATACATAAAAAGAGTTTTACTTTACAGTAAACGTAAAAAAAAAAGAAGAAGGTATTTTAATATGTTTGTTTTTTTTGTAAACCGTGTGTGAATTTGATTAATTCCTTGTTCCCATTACAGCTTCAAATCCGCACAGATCTCTCTTTCTCTGCAGCCAAGTAGCTCAACCTCTCTTCGATTCATCCAAATGCTTTTCTGAATCGTAAGTATTTCTTCATTCTCCAGATCTCAACCTCTCTCAGATTCGCTCTTTCTGAAGAAATCGATTCATCTGTGAAAACAGATCTCTCTCTCTACTCTCGCATCACTCATGGGTTTGTTTTCAAACCCTCGTCTCCTTCTCGTCGCTGCCATCTTCTGCTTCATCTTCGTTTCTTCAATCTCAGCGCAGGTAATACGATCTTCTTATTTTTCCTCCATTGATGCGTCCTTTGTTCTTGTTCAATTGTTTCGATTTATTGTATTGTATGCTTTTGCTTATGTATACTTAGGAATCTGGAGTTGATAATGAGAGACAGGAATCGGAAGGATCTGGTAAAGAGCTAGGTCGTCGTGGAATGGTGATTATTCGATCCGCTTTTTCTTCGAATCTGAATCTCTTTGTTGCTGTTTCAGATGCAGAATCTGGGTTTGTGTTCATAGTTTCTTTTCTGTCTTTTTTTTGTTGTAGATTACTGAAAGGATTGGACTTGATGCTAGTGGAGACAATCTTGGTGCTCTTGGTTTGAATCTCAACCTTGAATCCACTGGTCCTAGTGTATTCGATGCGTTGTTCTCAAGCTTCTCCATGATACTTGTCACTGAGGTTCGTGTGCTTGTTTCAGTTTAACTGGATTTCGTGTTTGTGTTGCTTATGGTTCAAGCCTTAGTGATTTGTTGTTTCGGTTTGGTAATCTTTGTTTCTCGTCATATGTTAGATTGGGGATGAAACTTTTATAATAGCGGCATTGATGGCTATGCGACACCCCAAAGCAACTGTTTTGTCTGGTGCACTTTCAGCTTTGTTCGTTATGACCGTAAGTGCAAGGTTACTTGGATATTCATTCATTGCTATCCAAATTAGCTTCTCATATTTCTTGAGAAATCATTGTACCACAAAGGGTATGTCATTGCCTAACTTTTACGATTCTCCTGAATTCGATTTAGATACTTTCCACTGGACTTGGTAGGATAGTGCCTAACTTGATATCGAGGAAGCACACCAATAGTGCAGCTACAGGTATGCAGTTTCCCCTGTCCTGAATTCTCTTGTTTCTAAGCTTCGGTAGAGGAGTTCCATTTTCTTGTAACGATTTCTCGTGTGCACACAACTCTCATATGGTATAATCGTGGCACTTTCAATGTTTTATTTTTGTTTTAAACGGACATTGTTAGCTTAAAAATCATGATAGTGCTGTGCAACTTCTTGTATACTATATGTTTATTATAACTTTTTGCCAAAAATCTACTCAACAAAGCTTGAAATTTATCCAATAATCTTATTTGTGCCTCTTGTGATTATAATTTTGCTACCTTGGTTTATTTGAACTATAAATCTTTGTATCTAAGTTTATCTGGCATGTTGAAATGGATATATAACGATTCATTTTGCTGAAATGTAGCTATCAAACCCGATTTCTTCATGTTTACTTGTTAATGTATAATTGTAGATATCACTGTATTATTCTTGGCATTGTTGCACTTCGCCTTTATACATTTTATCTGAGTCTCACTAGTATGATCTTACATCTTTGAACATGCAGTTCTCTATGCATTTTTTGGTTTACGACTACTCTACATAGCTTGGAGGTCTACTGATTCAAAGTCAAATCAGAAGAAGGAAATGGAGGAAGTAAGTGATTCCCAAGCTGCCTGTGTTGCTAGTACTTCAATTCTTCTTAGTCGAAAGATATTGTGCGACATTCTTATTAGTTATTCACATTTCAAAGTTGACCGACTTCTCACTGTATGTTGTTAAGGTCGAAGAGAAGCTCGAGTCAGGCCAAGGGAAAACACCTTTCCGCCGCTTATTCTCACGATTTTGTACCCCGATATTTCTTGAGGTATTCTTCTATTAGACATATCGATGTTTTCTCGCTGTTTATTTAACAAAGTTTATTATAACCCTTCTTTATCGTATCTTTCTTTGTGCAGTCCTTCATCTTAACCTTTCTAGCTGAATGGGGCGACCGTAGCCAGATCGCTACAATAGCTGTAAGAGATAACATTCCATTTTCATCTCTCATATCTATCTGACTTCGTACAATTCTTGACTAGTCGACACACAAGAATTTTAAACCGTTTGTATCTTATGAAGTTGGCGACACACAAGAACGCGGTAGGAGTGGCGATAGGTGCAACGGTAGGACACACACTGTGTACATCATTGGCGGTTGTAGGAGGAAGCATGTTGGCTTCAAGGATCTCGCAACGCACGGTCGCAACCGTGGGAGGCTTACTCTTCCTCGGCTTTTCAGTCTCTTCCTATTTCTATCCTCCACTATAGTGTTTCAATCTCTCTGCAAAAACGTAAATGTGCTTCTTTTCTATCACTTGGAGATATTGTCTAAGTAAAGTATCTCTCTGTTAATTTTGACAGCCAAATCGTTTGCTTTAAGTGTAACAAAATCTAATTATGTAATTTTTTTTTCTTAAATGATTCAATTTTGCATATTTTGAAATTGTGTTGAAGATCATTGGGCCACGTGTATTTTTCATTATTTTTTATATCAAAATGTTTTTAAAAGAAGAAAATATAAGAGAGAAGGTGATAAGATACAGTAGGCGAGCGAAGTTACTGAGATCTCCGATGAGCTTATCACGAGCAAGTCGACGTTGAGAGTTGCTTCCGCCGTTCGCCGCCGTAGATGGTAGAGTGTACTTTGACAAAGCAAGCCGGTGAGAGGAAGAAGGAGGCCTCCGTTTCGGAGAGATGTCTATGGTAACCGAAGCTCCTTGTTCTTACGGAGCTCTCGTTCTCCGAGTTTCAGTTTCTCCATCTCCGACGAAAATCTCGGCTACTTTTAGTTCCGGCGACAGATACACTCGACGATTGGTCAATTGCTTCGTCTCCACTAACCATCCAGTCTCGCGTCAAATAGTCAGTGAGGAAGTTTCGTTTTCTATGTACAATCGGTGGATTCGGCATTGCTGCAGAACAGGTGGAATCGATGAAGCTATGTCTCTTGTTGCCGAATTGGAATCTCTCGGGTCTCGTCCTGATCCTCTTTCGTACGTTAGCTTGATCGAAACTCTCGCTGGTCTCGGAAGGACCCTCGAGGCTGATGCTTTGTTTCAGGAAGTAGTTCGATTCGGACTCCATGGAAGCTATCCGTTGAGGTTGTATAACGCATTGCTCAGTGGGTATTTGAGGAAAGGCCAGTTAGAGTTAGCTGTTAAGGTTTTGGATCATATGGAGATGGAAAATGTTGAGAAGAATCAGGAAACTTGTGAGATTCTCTTGAATTATTACGTTTCTGCTGGGAGATTGGAGGAATCGTGGCGTGTGGTTAACGAGATGAAGAAGAGAAAGTTTCCTTTGAATTCGTTTGTTTACGGGAAGATTATTCGTATTTATAGAGATAATGGAATGTGGAAGAAAGCATTAGGAATTGTAGAGGAGATTGTGGAGATTGGTTTGCCAATGGATGTAGAGATATACAACAGCATTATTGATACGTTTGGTAAGTACGGCGAGTTAGATGAAGCGCTGCAAGTCTTGCAGAAAATGCAGAGCTCGAACGATTTGAAGCCAAATATTAGTACATGGAATTCACTAATACGGTGGCATTGTCATCACGGTGCGCTTGATATGGCTCTTGAGCTGTCAACAATGATGCAGGACCAGGGGCTATATCCTGATCCTCGGATATTTGTAAACCTTATTACTCGGTTGGGAGAGAATGGGAACTGGAACATGATAAATAAACATTTTGAGACCATGAAATGTAAGGAACATAAAGATACAAGAGCTATATATGCAGCTTTAGTTGAAATTATTGGACAGTTTGGGAGTTTTCAGGATGCTGAGAAACTTGTGTGTAAGCTCAAGTCAGAAGGTGTCACTCCTTCAGCAAATGTGTTTTGTACTTTGGCAAATGCATACGCTCAACAGGTTGATTTCCTATCTCTCTCGTGTTTATTTTGTTTATGACCTGATCTAAGTAGACACTATACATGGTTGTTTAAGCCATTTTCTTTCGGCAGAGTGTTAACATCTGTAGATTCTGATAAGAAGATTTGGCCTTTTCGTTTGTTTTCCTTGTAAAATATTCCGTCAATATACACACCAGATATACATTCTATTCAGTTTCCAGTTATTGGATTTCACATCGTTCTTATAAAGCTGAATGTTGGGATGAGTTTTCTATCTGAGGAGCTCTCATCTTTTCTGGGGTTATCTTTTTATTTGTTATGGTGCTTGTTTGATTTCAAGTATAAGCACCGTACAATGCTGATAGAGCTGTCTGTCTTTTCTCTGTTATTATTTGACATTGTTTCACCTTTTGATTGTGTTCTATTAAACAGTGTATGAATTTTCAAATCCAACTGAAGTCATGTTCAAAATTTTACACAGGGACTATGCAAACAGACAGTAAAGGTGCTCAAGATGATGGAGAACGAGGGGATTGAACCAAATTTGATTATGCTGAATGTCTTGATTAATGCGTTCGGAACTGCTGGGAAGCACATGGAAGCTCTAGCTGTTTATCACCATATTAAAGAAAGTGTATGTGTATCTAATTCTTGTACATTTATGCGGTTGAACTTCTAATACCTCCCCATTGCCATCGTTCAATTTCGTGCTCAACTGATTGAGTTTGTCTTCTGAAGGGATTCACCCCCGATGTGGTTACATACAGTACACTTATGAAAGCATTCACCCGAGCAAAAAAGTATGAAAAGGTAAGTAGCTCCGATCTGGTGCTTAATATCCTTGAAATTACATATTCCATTACCACAAACGTTTCACTAGTTAGATGTTATGTGTTGGCTGCACAGGTTCCAGAAATATTCAGGGAAATGGAAGCCTCTGGATGTACGGCCGATAGGAAAGCAAGACAACTTTTACAAAATGCTCTTATGGTTCTTGACAAAAGACATTAACTATTTCATGGCTTGGTCATTGGTGAGTCCCCAACCTTTGCTCCTTTTAAACGCCACTTTTCTAAGAACCAGATGCTTTACAAAAAACTGTGAGTCACTAATGAAAATTGTTTACCATTCCGTTTTTTTTTACCTAGGCCATTGTCTTTCTAAGGCATGAGTTGGCTGTGCATCTTCCACTTTTGAGGGTTAGATGGAAATCTGTCAGAATCCGTCAATCGCTATTGCCAACATCTGTGGTTAGGACCAAAGGTAACTCTATATATTACACGCATGTAGCAAACTCCAAGAAATTTATAGCATATGCATTCAGGAAACTCAACACAATTATCAGTAGAAGACCAATTCATCAATGTAGCTTTAGACATTTAATTCTTTGGCCTCGGTATACTCATCCAGTCAAGATAATGCCAAATTTCCAAAAACTCAGGTATGCTTGTTGCCTTGCCAGATTCAGATACTGCGACTTGCTTCCCTATCATGTAGATAGGCTAAGTAGAGAGCTATGGAAGCCTTTACAGGACAAGTTGAAGGTATAAAAAAAGAGAAGCACCGACAGTTTCGGATTAACTTGAGTTAAGGCAAAAGCTAGTCGCTAGCGTTGATTTGGACTATGGAATGTATGATATCACAACAGAAGGCGATAATGGCGTTCCCACATAGAATTTAGAGTTAACGANGAAAATGATGACAAAATCATGGAGTTTTTTTTTTTTTTTTTTTGATAAATCATATTCATGGAGTTTATGGATGTAAAAATCTGTTTTATTATTTCTTCTCTTTCTTGTTTATACCGTATTTTGAATTTAAAACCAGACTGTTTACCGTGAAAATGGGAGACAATGCTTCTGCAAATACGTTTTATACCGGTTTGATTTACCAATTTTTTTCCCCCCCGGAGAATTACCAATTAAGGGTGCAACACGGGATTTTCCGGGAGGTCACCTATCCTAGTATTACTTTCGTCCAAACACGCTTAATTGTAGAGTTCCGATGGAATCCGGTGCATTAGTGCTGGTATGATCGCACCATACCAATTTAATTGATTAACGTTAGTGTTATTTACCGGTTTAGAAAAAAAAAACTAAAAATTCACACGTGATTTTCATTTCAGAGACAAGCCGTCTCATTTCACAGAAAGAAAAACACAGAATTAAAAGATAGAAAAGTTCACCGCATCGCAGCTCGCAGCCTCGGAGTTTCCCCGCCGGCGACGCTTCCCGATTTGAATTGAATATCTCTCGCTGGAAATTGTTTTGATGCTTTCATCACCGGCGGTGACACTTGATTGATTCTACGTTTCTCGTAGTACTCTCCAACTTTCTCCGTTCCTTGCGAATGGTCAAATCTTCGATCCGCTCCTCAGAGAAGTAAATTCTTCTGAATCTCTTCCGTAATCATGATTTCGTTATCCTCTTCCGCGCTTCCTCTTCCGAGTTTATGCTTCCGCGATTCATGTAATCGGTCCGGTGGAGAATCCACCACCGTCGCGGCCGCAGCGAGGAGTTTTAGGTTGTTCGATAAGCAGAGGAACGTTGTGTGCTGTTGCATAGCTCCTCCGCGTAACTTGGACAACGATGGATTCTCCTCCACCAAATTCACTGTATGGCTCATTTGCTTTCTTCTTTTTCTCAGTCTCACCAAATTCATCTTTGAAATTGTTAAGGTGTTGTGATTTGAAGATTTCTGATATTGGAAATGTGAATTTCGTTCGCAGAATCTCTCTAAGTTAAGAGGTAATCGCGAAGAAGTAGAGCCTGAGGGTGACTCTGATGTTCTTATTGAATGCAGAGATGTTTATAAATCATTTGGGGAAAAACATATCTTGAGAGGCGTTAGCTTTAAGGTGTTTCTTCCTTCATTGCTGCTCCAAATTAGGTTTCAATTAGTATATTAATATGATGACAATCTTAAGATACTTTCGTGGTCACTTATCGAATGCAGATTAGACATGGCGAAGCTGTTGGAATTATCGGTCCTTCTGGGACGGGAAAATCAACAGTTTTAAAGATCATTGCTGGTCTTCTTGCTCCAGACAAGGTCTGCAACGTTTCCACAGTGTGTGTGCTGTTTGTGTTCTTTTTCTCGACTAGTTTGAAATCTATTACAGATTTCAGATTATAGACTGTGTCTGATGCTTGGTAAGCAGGGAGAGGTTTATATACGAGGCAAAAAGCGAGTCGGTTTGATAAGTGATGAGGAAATATCTGGACTTCGTATTGGCTTGGTAGGTGCTTCCTCAGGTTCTTATTCTCGTCGTTCATCCTTTGTTAGTTTGGAGGTTGTATCTAATATTGTTTAAAAATCAACAGGTATTTCAGAGTGCCGCTCTCTTCGATTCTTTAACGGTTCGTGAAAATGTTGGTTTCCTTTTGTAAGATGCTATCCTTTTAACTCCCTCTGTTCCCTATATAGTTAGATGCTTTCTCCCATTCATATCAGTTAAAAGTTTTCCATGTTTATTAATCTCAGATATGAAAGATCAAAAATGACTGAGAGTCAAATATCTGAGCTTGTCACAGAAACCTTAGCAGCCGTTGGTTTGAAGGTATCTCTAATATTACGTTAGTAATTTAGTATGAGTTAGATATTGAATTTCGTATTAGAAACTAGTTTGTTGCATGTCAGGAATTCCTCTAGATTAACATTTGTCTTTAATAAAATCAGGGGGTTGAGAATCGGCTACCCTCTGAGCTATCTGGTGGGATGAAGAAACGAGTTGCTTTAGCCCGTTCAATAATTTTTGATACAACGAAAGAGGTCATAGAGCCAGAGGTAATCTGAACACCGACTTCATTGAATGCGCTTTTTCACATAGATGCTAGACACTTGCTTCAGTATAATTCTTGATGAAACTAAAATGTGGTAGAGTTAGGAAGTTATCAGTGGATTTTGGCATTCTGTTATGTTAGTACTGAGATTCTACTTTCTTTAACTTTTGTACTTTTCGTTCCCCTCATGTCGGTTCCAGGTGCTCTTGTATGATGAACCAACAGCTGGGCTTGATCCTATTGCCTCAACTGTAGTTGAAGATCTTATCCGTTCTGTTCACATGAAGGGTGAGGATGCAGTTGGAAAACCTGGAAAGATTGCTTCTTATGCTGTAGTTACCCATCAGCATAGCACCATCGAAAGAGCTGTAGACAGGTTCGGCTTTTACTCTGTATACAAATGTATCTCATGAGAAGTGAACTCTTGAAAGTTTCTTTCTTTCTATTCAGGTTATTGTTTTTGTACGAGGGAAAGATTGTTTGGCAAGGAATGACCAATGAGTTTACCACATCAACAAATCCAATAGTTCAACAGGTATTTTGCTTTTTCACATCAATTTCCCTTATAATAGAACATTTCACTGCATACCAGAAAAGCTATATATATATGGTTTACGTATTCGATTTCTTGTAATGTAGATTGCAGAAGCTTGAAAAATCTTAAAGTTTATCAGTAGCAAAACATTCTTCCATAATGCGACATTGTTTCATAATATACTTCGAATGATTTTTGACTCGCATCTGTATCTCAGTTTGCATCAGGCAGCCTCAATGGACCGATCAAATACTAAGGCGCGCACAGGTGCAATCAAAATGCTGGCGAGGTATAATGAAATTCAGCATATATATGAAGCAATTATACTTTTACTTGTTGGGTCCATATGTGTTGACTTGTTAAGAGTTGAGTACATGTATTCACTATGCGGAAGAAACCAATTATGCAACTCTCACATTAAGATTCCGGAGTGATTGACAAAGTTCAGATAATTACAGCAAAGTAAAGGTCTATGTGCACGTTTGATTATGTATTCTTATAGTTTAGATGGATACATGACCACAGATAAATCGATACGAAGTCGTTGGAGAAGAGTCATACTCTTACAGATCAGAAGGTTGGTTTATCTTTTCAACTTTCAATTTATGTAAACTCATAGTAAGCAGTACTCTCTCTGCTTGCTAATTCACTATGCACACAAAGGCATTGCAAATCGAAGGAGTCTTGCCAAAACAAGCAAGTATGAATAGACTGTATTCGTAAACCCGTGTTCGCAATTCAATTTCTTGAGTTCGAAATAGTAATTGATGGCGACGCTTAGTTGATTATACAGTTGCGGCTTTCGGGGAGAGGAAATCTGAAATCTTGCTGGTGTAGAAATCAGGTTGTATCTTGTTCTCAGGGCTTTCCAACATGGAGATTGAAGTAACACCTTCAAGATCCACAAGAAAGAAAACAAAATGAATCAAAATTCTGATCAGACTCAAGCCGAGTTTGTGATTATGGAGTAGTTATACCCGAGAGGACGAGCAGAGTTTTACAACCGCCGTTCTGTCCGAACAATATGTCAGTGTCCAGTCTATCACCCACCATGCATATCTGTGACTTTTGGATTCCAAATCTACAACCATTGCACAATATTAGTGATCAACATTCTCATTACTTAGCAGCACTCTCTAGTGTATCCTTAGAGACAAGACTGATAAAAACATAAATCTAAATGGCTTTAACATCACTTGGACTTGATTATGCAGATACATAATGAAAAGAAGGAGAAGAAAGAAGGAATATGAGAATCTAGAAGCCTTACTTGTCTGCTAAATAGTCCATCATAAACGTTGAGGGTTTTCCGACAACAAGAGGCTCGCGTTGAGTGGATCCAACAAGAGCACCAACCATAGAACCACCACCTACGATCAATAAGTAATCGTTCAAGGATGAAAAAATGGTAACCATAGACAAAGAAAGAACTTTATTAGGTTACAGTAAGAGAAAATTTATCATCAGATCACTCAAACTTCAGCTAAATATGAAAAAAAGTTATACAAAAAATGCTACAAGAAGCCAGACCTGCCCATTCTTGAGCATCAGTAAGGTGAGTGACAGCATCTCGGTTTGTAGCAATGAAAAGACACCCCGGGTTTTCACGGATGCAGAGTGTTCCATACCTTTTGAAAAAAGAGGCGGTTAGATCGCTTAACACAGTAGAAATTCAACACAGTAATGCATAGCTCATCCATAAACTAGCAAGAATATAAGTCCCTGAAGTGCTGCTTTGTTTGATGGTTATGTGCGGAGGAAAAACACATAACTCGAAGAACTTACTGAATTTTGTAGTAGTTGAAATAGCGATCAAATCCAACCACAACAGCTCCCACCTTGAAAACATTTTCAGTAAAACTATGATCAGTATCAGTCTCAAGAACAACAATTTTGCTTGCTTTCTGTAAAAGCTTACGGAGAAACAGAAACATAAAGAAATCAAAGGGTATAGAAACAGATGTCATACATCATGTTCATGCTCCATTAGAAATCCAGGCTTCAATTCAATCTGCTTTTTACCATCCTCCTGTAATTTGAAGAAGTAAACAGTTTAGAATATTGAAAGTTTATGCACAAAGTATAAGAGAAGAGATGGGACATTGTTCAAAATGTTGCTCTTTGATTTGACGAAAAGTTTTTGAAATTAACCTATGAAGAAAAACTAGGAGGAACTGTATACTACTGAATCCATTGGTAGGAAGAAATATTACCAAGATCCAAGACCAGCAAGTTACCATCAACAACAAAAACAAAAAAATCCTCGAAGCTAGTAGGAAAAGTTACTGATACTTACCGGACCTCCAAGGTATTGAAAACCGGCAAGCTCAAGCTCTTTCAAGATACCCTCCTCACCGATCACATAGACCTGAATAAAATATGCATAAGGGAAGCAACAACATTCTTTTTATCTGATTGGCACCATCAGACTGAGACATGTTTTAGTAGAGACGCAATCCCGATGGCTTACCTTCTTATCTTTTGGAAAGTTAATAGACTGCAAGTATGCAGCTGCAGCAAAAGAAGAAGCAAATATCTCCTCCTGACAAAAGAAAATGATCAACATTAATCAAAAACAATCATAGTCTTTAAAAGAACCTTCCTAGAGTAGCTAAAGACGGTAAACCAAATCACCAACCTCGTTAACATTGAGACCAAGAGTCTCAAACTTTTTGCCATATTGCTTCCTAGACTTTGTTGAGTTATTTGTAACAAAAACTAACCTCTTCCCCTGGATGAAAAAATGAAGAACACAACAACAATGTTCTTTAACACCACAACCAAATAATTGATGTAAGTCAAAAAGGAAGAAACTTTTAAAAGAGATTGCTTACCAACCTTAGCACGAAGCATATCAAGAGTTTCAGGAACTCCTTCAATCAATTTATCTCCTTTCCAAATTACTCCTACAAAAAGACACAAAATGCACATCAACACCATTGTAGCATACTAATGTGATAACCCCTCCTCATCAAAGTCATGTTTAAAAAATCTTAGATCTAATCAAGATCAAGAAACTTAATGTGTGTAGTCAATGCACATCAACGGCATGAGGGTCTATCAAGAAACTCTAATCTCTTTATAAAAATCATATCTTTAAAGAGTCAAAATCATCATCTTTTATAACATCCTCTGTTTCATTACCATCAAAATAAAACATGTGTTTCTCAATCTTTTGTGTCTAAATCACATAGTGTGGATGTTTTGGTTTGATTGATACACACTCACCATCACAATCAAAGATGAAAGTTTCGACGGAATCGATGAGCTTATCGGCGTTTTCTAGCTG
This sequence comes from Anastatica hierochuntica, assembly GCA_900406275.1. Taxonomy (NCBI): domain Eukaryota; kingdom Viridiplantae; phylum Streptophyta; class Magnoliopsida; order Brassicales; family Brassicaceae; genus Anastatica; species Anastatica hierochuntica. The sequence continues at coordinate 11,960 of OVAN01005029.1, read as the reverse complement.
AGTGGCTGTAGCTGCTCTAGGAGTCATATTGGGAGTCGACATACGGAGAGGCTTATGGTTGATTTGACGACGGAAGAGAGTGGAAGAGCCGCTGCAGAAGGAGGAAGAGAGTCTCTTGACGGCGAAGAAAGCTTTGGTGGAAGAAGAAGAAGAAGAAGAAGAAGAGACAGGAGGAGAAACAACAGAAGCAACTGATCTACTAAGCATTTTGTTTTTCTCTCTTCGGTTTCCACTTCTTTTGGAACTTTTTTTTTATTTTCTTAAATTTTTATTTGGTTGCGTGAAGAGTGACGTGGCGAATTGGGTGGATGTTGTTATATTATAAGAAGATATGATATTATCATCATCATCCAAACATTTCTTAGCCAACAAATTGGATCAACGATTATAGGACACACACATTTTGGAAACCAAATACTAAATTATTTCACACGTTAAAATGTGACATTTGGACTAAACAATCGTTTGATTCGGTTCAGATTTATTTGGATTTCGGGTTTTCAAAGGTATATGTTTTTACGTTTCTATCAGATATTTTAAAATATGAGATCGAAATCGGTTCGGGTTTAATCGAGTTTAATAACACATATAACACCTGAGTACACTTGAAGTATTTTCGGATTCAAGTTCTTTTAAGCTTTTATGGTTTTTTGGGATTTTGAACTTTTTTGAGTTTCAAGTTTCGATTTAATTCGGAGTAGGTCTGGGACTTTGATCCGTAACCGAAAAACCGAACCAGTACCGACCCGATTTTGACCGGTTTGGATCGGTTTCGATACATGCCAATTGAACCGATGGATAATAATTTTAAAATCCGTGGTTAACGGTTCGGGTCCGGTTATTACCCGAACCATTTCGGGTACCCGTTATAACCCGAAATCAATGAGTACTTATGTTTCTAGTATTGAGAGGATAAAAACAAGATTTCAGACTTTCAGTTTGTGTTCTTCTTTTTTTAGACTTCAAGTACTTATGTTTATGCTTTCTAGTGTGATTTGCTTCATTTTCACTCTTGAAACTTGAAAAACTATGTTTATTTCTTGCTTTGGTTTGACATTTTTGTTTAATGATTCGGTTTAATTTGACATTTCATTCTCTAGAAATTTGGTTTGATAATGGGTATTCGGTTTCAATTTAGATAATGGTTATGGTTTCGGGTAAATTTTAACCGAACCGGTTAGTACCCAATTGTTTTGGGTCTGATATAGTTACTTTTTTCAATAATCTGAACCGATCCGGAACCGAACCGTAAGTCGACCAGGTACCTATTGGGTAGATTTTCCAAATAACCGATTTATCCGGAATTGAACGGGTCCTATCCGAAACTGACCCGAATATCCGAAATCCCAGGCCTAATTCGGAGTTTCTAGATTTTTGGGGTATGAGTAATAACTGATACTCAAAATACTATCCAATGGTATTCATTCGAATAATTTTACAAATAGATTCAAATTTTCTGGTTCAGTTTATTTACTCAACCATTCGTGCCATTAAAGTGTCACACTATTACAAATGTTTGTTTCAGTCGGGGATAACACATATAAAACTCGAATACTCCCGAAAATATTCGGTGTATTGGAAATTTGGGTTGGGTACGAGTTTTTACAAACCTTATACGTTTTTCGGGAATTTTGAATTTCAGATCTGATACACTTCTAAATTTTTGGATTTTCGGATTTGGGGTTCGGTTTGGATAGTTCTAACATTAGTCTAAAGAACCATTTGGATTTTGTGCGTAATCATTCAAGCTTTAATACTTTTTTGGATATTTTGGGTTTGGATTCGGTTAGAAGATTTCGGATTCGGGTTTAGGTTCATATAACATCCAAAATACCAGCCAACAGATCCACTCGGATTCGGTTCGGGTTTTTGAGCTTGACCTCTTTGCTCAGCCGTATGTATACCCATCAAAGTGTCACATTATTACATAATACTCTCGTTACAAGCATGAACCAACACACTAAAACACATGTGTATATGAACCATTCCACACAAAGAATGTTTTAAATAAAAGAATATAAAACGAAAATTTGTAAATGTAAATCGAAACTTTTTAAAGCTTGAGTTGAAATGGGTAAGAAGGCCAATCTTTGAGATCTTCTTCTTGTCTCTGAAACTTACCACCATCACCATCTTCATCAACACTCTCATCCAAATAATCACTATACTTCAACAAAAACGCCAACACAAGAACAATCCACTCTAAGCAAAACATCAACACACACAAACCTCCTGCGAGTTTAAGTATCACTGCTCCATCTTCTTCCCTAACATACGATTTCAAGAACCTCAAGAAATCCCCTGTTCTTGTGAATGTCAGAACAGAGACTGCTCCTTGGAATATGGCCGTGAGGACTGTCGCCACCATGTGTGCACCGTAGAGCCTGTCACTCGTGGTGGCGGTTGTGGAGGAGGAGAAGATTGAGCAGCCGGAGACAGCGGTGGAGATGGTGAGAATGTGGAGGAGGATGAGGGAGAGACCGGAGAGAGATGGGAAGAGACGGAGGGAGATAGTGAGGAAGATACAACTTGAAGCTGAGCCTAAGAGGATGTAGTTACATAGAAGGAAGATGTTGTGTGTGTTTCCTTTGGATCTTGAGATTCCCATTTTCTTGGATTAAAAGAGAGCTTTTTTACAAAATTTGAGCAAGAGAGAAGAACACTCTTTGTGTTTTGATGTTTTTGTTTTTGTGGGTTGGTTTGTTGAGTAGTTCACTTTGGTTTTGGTTATATACAAAGTTGAGATTAAAACGCAAAAAGATGGGATGTTGTTGGGATTAAAACGTTCGTATTTGTTTTTCTTGAAAATGTGACCGTTGTTTATGACTTAAGGAAGAAGAAGACCAAAAAAATTTTTCAATTATTAAAGTATTAAGGGAAAAACAAGGTGTAACGGCTCAATACTTTTTTTTGTTTATTGCTTTGTTTATTTTCTAAAATAATTGTTTTTGAATGGCTTTTAAGTAGGTGGGAGGCAAAATTCCTAGATCTGAAAAACATTTTTAGAACTGAATCCGACCCGAAAATGGTACCGAAATCGGACCAAAATCAGTAAAATATCTGAACCGATCGTGAACTTCAATCTCCGAACAACCGAAACCGAATTCGAACTGAACCGAAATATTTTGGATATTCGAAAAATCCGAATTACAATGATATACTTAAATATATTAATCATTTTTATATCAAAACTCCAAAAAATATTCAAAATATTAATAAAAGAAAATCCAAAATGTCCAAAGTACGGAAAAATATTTAAAGTTATATGAAAAAATAGCCAAAAATACTCAAAAACACCGAAAATACTCGGCGGTTCTTGAGCCATACATCCAATTCAAAGCGAATTTCATGTTATTTTTAGGTATCATGTATTGTTTAAATTTATATTTTGTATCTTATTTTTATTTTTGAATTTGAGATTTTTAACACATATTTGGATTTTTGAATTTTTTTTACATAATTTAAACGGATTTCCAAACCCTAAATCCAAACAAAAAAATATAAATATGCGAATGAGATTTGAACTTCTAGATTCGAAAACCCGAAACTCGAATAACCTGAATCGAATCCGAACGCCTACGCGTGTTTTAAGGTTTAAAGAGTCAACTTTGTCTTTATGGGTTGTCCACTCGGGAAAGTAAGGTTTCTTTCTATAATATGAGATTTTTCAAGAGTTAACTGTTAGATGTAATGGAACAAATCTGTTTAAAAACAATTTGTTTTTGACAATATTACTAGATTTTTTTTGTAAACAATGATTCAAGTGGAGTCTTCACCAAAACCAAGCAAATTGATTTTAGTCTTTATGGCGACAACACTCATAAGGTAGAAAACAGATGAAGTTTTGTCTTCGTTTGTTATAGTAGACTGCACTTGAAAGATTTTGTAGTAATATTGTCACTACTTTTGCAATGGAGAGCAACCATACTACAAACTTTTTTTCTAAAAAACTCCCATCAATATTCGGAAGATTTGAATCTCACTCACTTTTCAATGCTTAAATTTTTTTTATATGATGTCAATGCTACAAATCATAAGGAGATTATGATTTATCCACCTAATACAAAATGTTGTCGTTAATAGTGAGGACATTGTTACGAATCATTTGCAAATGAATTTTCCAACCAAAGGGTGGTTGATATTATGACTTTTAAAACTGTAGACACTTTAAAATAAATAAAAAATTTTTAAGTTAAAATTTTGTCAATCATGCTTTAACTGTCCTAAGATCACTCACAACCCCTACAATTTCTCACAGTGTTGATTCTTCTATTTCTTTTTTACGCTTTGAATTTTTTAAAAGTCCACAATACATGACTTTTTTTTTTAAGTGACAACTTTTAAAGTAACAGCCAAACTTTTAAAATAAAGGGGGTGATTGTTTAGTGGCTGTAATTTTAAAAGAAAATAAAAGTGAGAAATTTTAGGCTTTAAAAAATGTTGTCCGTCAAAGAGTAAAAAGTAGTGAAAATGGCTGTGAGATTTTTTAGGAGGAAAATTAAGACTTTGAAACTTTTAAAATAATAAAGTTTAATTGGATAAATTTGGCTATATCTTTTTAAAAAGTTTTCACAGTTTTTAAAGTCTCATTGCCAATCACCCCCAAAATTTAACAGTTACAATGTAAAGTAAAAGTCCTAAACANACCCCCCCCCCCCCCCCCCCCACCAGTTTCTTTGGTTGAAAACTAGTATAAAAAATGTATTTGAAAAATCTAAGGGGTGTATTCAATCATTAATTTGGACAAGTTTGTATTAAAAATCTGAAATCATGTGTTATTGAAACAAGAATTTTTAAAAGTCTTTTAAAATTCAGTTTTATTGGAGTAGTGATTTTAAAATGTACCATCAAATCCATTGTTATTGGAATAAATTTAAGTGGTTGATTTTTAAGGTGTTTTAGTGGAATTTTCTTGTTAAAAATACAAAGATCCAAATCATATGAATTTAGGTGGAATTGCATGGAATTTTAAAAATAAATCACAACTTTTCTAATTCACCAAAATCTTCTAAAAACTCATTAAAAATCAAATCCCTTCAAATATTCACTTCAATACATCTCCTAAATTTTTCGTTAAGGTGATAAAGAAGAGGCAATACATGCAAAGATAATTCAAATCAACTAGCAAAGTATCAAAATTGACAACATAGTATCAAAACTACCATTAAGGATTTAAATTTTCAAAAAAAAAACATTCCAAGACTCTTTCCTTTACAAGGATAATTTGATACCGGAAAATTATTTGATATATAATAATTATTACAATGATAGTCACATCTATAACGACATTATAAAGGTAATTGCTACAAACAGAATGTTTTACATTTTAGGTGCATTCATTCAAACAATCGATATGACTATGTTATTTTGTCGCTGAGTGACACAGATGCAACATCCAACATAATTGGAACTACTTTTAGTGCAGTCTTTGAGATTTTACTTGTTGCATTTTCAAAGTCACTGTTAAGATTAGGCAAGAAAACTTGTAGGTGGTTTATAGTACCAACTCCGTTATTCATTACATATCTGTTCGAACAAATTTGGAAGGTAACTTTTTCTCTATGCAATTTTTACACATCAAACATCCTTTTAACGTTGGTGACAAAGTCGAGATTGAAGGAATCGAGGTAAACAAGCAATCTTTCCAACTATGGTTTTTCTTTGCCGTTTTAAACAATTGAATGTTTATCTATAGTTGCTAAATGTTTATTAATGTGTAGATATTTATGGTTGATATATAGTAAACTAAATAAAACATTTAGCAACTATAGATATTTATGGAGACAAAGATAAATTTCGTAGGAAAAGACAAAAAAAATACATTTAGCAATTATAGATGAATAAAAGTCGCGTCGAATTATCTCTTGCGAAAATCCAAAAAGCGCTCATAAATCATAAATAATAGAGAAAATTTTCACTAACATATAAAAGTTAACAAATACATAGTTTACATATACATGCTATTTGTTTTAATTCATCAAGTTAGTAAGTTAATATAAGAAATTTATGTATCAATATACATGATTAACATAGGATAATTGTTTTTTTTTTGCATATTATTTGCTCATTTTCTTCTTAACAATTGCTTAATTTTGTCACTTTAATTGTCTTAACTATTAATTTATTGACATAAAATGTTAAACATTATTAAAACATTTCACCCAAAGTCCTCTATATAAAGTATGAAATGAACTGAAATGAGATTTAAAAAAATTGGTTTGACTAAATAAAAATTATCTTTAATGAATTAATTTGATTAATTACAAAGTTTCCACTAATGAATTAAAAATATCATATAAAACAAAATTATATAAAAAGAAATTCACAAAAAGAATATATAAGTAATCAATAATAAAATAATTTTCTTGGAAAAGGGAAATAATGAGCTATTTAAAAATACGCAAACAAAAAGGGGAATATAAACTTACAAAATAATTACTCAAAATTTAGTTTATTTAGAAGAAAGAAAGCTTTATTTTTCAAATATTTGATTTTTATGGAAATTTGATATAAGATGTATTCATATTAAAAACCATTAGATTAATATTGTTAAACGAAACCAAACATCTTTTGTCAGTATCTTCAAAAACCATAATTATTCTAAAACTCCTCTAATTTTTCCTCTTCACGTTTCTCATTGCCCTTAAACCTTTGTGACTTCTTCTGTGACTTCCACATTTCCCTGAGTGTGAAATAGTGGAAAAACAACATCTAACAGTGGTTGGTCAAGATCTGAGGCATAGATTAAGAATATTCATTTTGGAAGATTTTTTTAAATATTGAAAATTTTGCTTAATCGCATGAAAAATAATCAAATTAACCGTCAACATGTCATTTTGCTCTATCTTAATAACTAAAGAAAAGCAAGTTTAATATGTTTGTGGATTGACATCATATTGTTATCATAAGAGGATGATTTAGGATCTATTTCGTTAAAAATATTGTTTTTGACAAAGTCGAATGTCAATTTTGCAACAAAAATACATATATTTGACATGTTAAATGAAGCAAATTATCCATTTTTAATAAGCCGACACCAATATTGTGGTCGTAAAGAGAGTGACTCACGACAAATATTATTAGGATTATACTTATTAAGAGATAGAATATCAAAATTTGCAAAAATGTTTTAGTTTTATATAAGACATGCCAAATGTTTGAAAATCCATAAAAAATTAAATGAATTTAAAATAATAAAAAATTTGGATGGAAAAAGTTTCAAGATATCATATAGACATTTGTACACAATCTTTGTTTCGTTTCCAAATTCTTCAAATCTCAATGTTTCACCTCAATTTTAGGTGGTGAGATGAAACTATCCTCAGTGTTTCTCACATTTTAATGGGATGATATATAATTGGAGATTGTAGTCTTAAAGTTTGACATAGATGTTTGTTTGATAGGGTACGTTTGGTATGGTCGAAAATTAAAACATGCGAGCTTGTGACAATGCATGCACGAGAAACTTGATAGAGATTGTTTAGAAGTATATATATACATATATATATATATACATATATATATATATATATTGTTTATTTGTTTCTTATTCATAAAATGAGATAAATTGAGAATACATATAATATATGAGTGATTAATTCTTAGTAAGTATTGGACTAGCTAGAAATAGGTGATTCAAAACCGACTTTGCAGCAACATAATATCAAATGAGAACGGATTGGTTCACAAACTCCTGAAACAAAACCCTTTCCTAAGCAACTTTTATTGCATGAATCTTGTTGACATGGATATGCTATATCATAACATGTGTCTTGTTTGGGACTTTGTCCTAATTCATTCATAACAAAGAAAAAACAAGATTTAGTAATTGTAATCATCAATTGATATTTAGCATATACTCCCTCTGTTTCGTAAAAAGTGTCATTCTGACATTTTCCACGCATATTAAGAAAATTCTTAAAAAGACTTACATACCCTTCGTTAATACTTTAAAAATAAATCTCTCTCCAATTAATACATTAAAACATTGAGGTTAAAATCGGAATTGCGCTTATAAATTTGCATCGAAAATGTAAAACTGACACTTTTTGTGAAACAAAATTAAAAACTCAAAACGACACTTTTTGAGAAAATGAGGGAGTATAAATTTCCAATACAAATGCAAGGTGTTTGTGTCATAACCGGTAAAGACTTCACCAATGTTGTATGATAACTGCTAGTAAAAAACAATATATATATATATATATATATATATATATATATATGTGTACTTTTTGCATTTAAGATAATCTCATTTTTGAACTATATAACAAATGTGTTACCTGAAATCATAGGCAAAATAATGAAAGCAAACACCATAATTGTAACAATCATAGAAAATGAAAATTTTTGGGTTGCCATTAGTTATGTTTTAGAGGATGAAACAATCTTTTTTGGAATAATCTTCAATTCCTCGAGAAAAAAAAACCTACAAAAATAAGGCTAAATGTTAGAACTAAGAAGTTCTGGTATTAAAAGATCATAAGATTTCTTTTACAATGCAATTTTGATTTTACAATTCTACAGAATTTAACATATACACAAGCCGATTTACCTTTTGTCTTTATGATATTCTGACTATTACCTAGAAAAACTGATGTTAGTCTTGTGTGTGCTCGTTTATAGTTATATACATATTGGAAGATTACATATTTGTGTAATCTTGGTAGATTTTTCATGATGTGTAAGCAATGAATTTTGTGTGAGTTTTCCATAATGTAAAATTAGACTATAAACTTGGTCAAAAGATTCATAATTTATTATCTTTCCATTAACTTTGTGTTTTAATTAAAAAATTGACACTTGATTAATTAGCTAAGTTTGACTAGTTAGTAGGGAGCAAAACAAAAATACACCTTTTGATTTGGTGTTTTCCAAACACAACACTCACTTACTCACTTCCTAATGCTCAAAATTTTGTTTAATGATATATATGCTAGAAATCTTAAGGAGATTACGATTTCTTCTAATAAAAATGTTGGCATTAATAGTGACGACATTGTTACGTATCCTTTACAAAAGAATTTTCCAATCAAATCTTTTTTAGTATAAGAAAAAAATATAAATTATAATTAGGTGATAAAGAGGAACCAATACATGCAGATAAGTTTGTCAATAAATTCTTTTAGAACTTTCTATTGAAATAGCAAACCCATTATTTTTGCAACATAAGAAAGTATCTTGAAATGTTTAAAAAAAAACATTCGGATAAATCATTGCACCAAGAGATATATATCATAGTCTTGGTGAGCTTGGAGGATGACCCTTTGAAGGCCCTCTTCTCGAACTGCTCGGAATCATTCGTACTTTTCTTTGGAATCCAATATCTTTCACACCATCTTTTCCCACTACTGCAATTCATAATCCATCCAATAATAATATATAAGATCGGTAATAACACTTTCTTAGAACTATTTAAAAATACAATAAGTTTTTTCGATATTAAAGTTTTTTGATTAGTAATAAAGTTATTAGTTAGTGTGAGCCTAACTCACATCCAAAAGCTAAGACGATTGTCACAACACATATATATTAGCCCATTATACCCTTAAACTACCGATGTAGGACCGTTGATAAAAATATAACAATGAAACATCAGCAGAATGAAATTTCCAAACAATGTTCTTTCTTTAAAAATTTTACGATAACGAAAATTTGTATGGTGATATCGTGTTATGAAATATGACTCGGCGATATCCATCTTAATGAATCAAGAATATTTGATTTTGGCCAAATTCTTACCGAGTATAAAGACTTGATCCATAATGCTAGTTAAACCCTAATGTCTAGTGAACAAATATAGAATGGATGAAACAAAATGTAGAACATTGATATTTATGTGTATGTATGGTTGTATTATTTAAGAAAGAACAACAAAAACATAAAATCATTCATATGTATTATATGCAAGGAGAAGATATATAAGAAACAAAGAACATAAGCATATTTAGAAACTCACTAATTTTGCGGGTTTTTAATCCATAAGAGAAAGCTTGTGATTCATCAAGAAACAAAGGAGATAAGAGGAGCAAAACAATTAGAATAGTAGAGAAGTGCAAGTTGTTCTGCCTCATGCTTCTCTATTCATAAATATGTTTCTCTTCTTCATCCTCCAATGTTAATTTATACATGCTTGATAATTCCACCAACTTGTTTAGTAATGAACTTTTTTTAATGTTTGGTGGAAGCATGGGTCAGAGGTATCTCATCCATTAAATCTCTTAATTTAAATCATATATATGAATTTTGGCCAACTCTCTCCATGAGAGTGCCACTTCATCACATAAAAAATGGATAAGTGTCCATCTTATTAATTAATTTTTTTTTTTTGAAATTTTTTTTTGGTAGTTTTTGTTTAATAATAAATAGTTATGTGTTTAATGGTATGTTAATTGTAAGTTATTATGATAATTTTTTTTTTGTTATTTGATAATTTGTATTCACAATATACTTTTTCTTTGTAAAAATCAAAATTCACTATTTTTTTTGCTGAAAATCGACAATGAAAGCAACAAATAATTCATTTATTCCGTGTTAAGATGAATTCGTAAGCAGCTTATTCGGTAATATATTTTGTGTCGCCTAAAAATGATAATGCTCGGTTTAGATAAAAAAATTAGCTTTCAGACACTTTTTATCGATGTTTTTAGTTATTATTTTAGGATAAAAATATTTGTTTCGAGCTAGACATATATTTTTGTTATGTAGAGTATAGATTATCGTGGTTTTATTTTGATTTCACCAGTTATTAAAATCTTCCTTAGTATATTTGTATAACTACCAAACTTATTAAATTTATATTGAGATTATAGTAAACTTATTAAATTTTTATCACATAAATTATTCTTTTTAAAAATATAAATCCAAAAATATTTTGAATAGACATTTATAAAAACAATATAAATATATCGTAAAATATGTGTAGACATATCCGCGCGTCTGCGCGGGTATCAGTGTAGTAATATATAAAATTATTTAAAAAAACCCGGCCGATTGGGCGTGTCAAAAGTCTAGTAGTGGTTTTAAATCAATACTATAAAAGTTATAGAGACTCTCCAAATCACGACACTTCATCATTTTCAAGCTTCAAAAATCTGACACATCATCCAAAGTTTAATAATTAATAACCAATCAAAATAAAAGATTAATACATGTAGACTATTCTTTAGACTCCTCTCTCTTTTTTTTTTTACGATTCATCGTACAACGATAAAAAATTAATACAATGATTCGGAGAAGGTAATGAGTTTCTTAGTTTCTTAAAAAATGGCTCAAAAATTGATGCAACATCTTATTGGTCTTTAATGCTATCTTGTATTGATTATACATGGAAATGATTGTCTTTAACATATTTTCTGTAAAAAAAATTGAACCAAATCGGTAGAAAAGTGTTATTGTGCTTAGATTTTGTCTTTGTTAGACTTTTGAACTTCGGCAACTCATTTCAAAAATTGTCTCATAACTGTTTCTTTATGGCAGTGATGACATAGAAGTATCAAAGGACGACTTGCATCAACGAAGACCTTAGTTTCCAAGGTTAAATGTTTTGTAGGAGCTATATATATATATATATATATATATATATATGCTTGGATTTACATGTTTTAGTATGTCTTATTTTTGAGTACAATATTACTCATACTATACGAGCTCTTTGAAGCATATAACTGAGCATGTGCATTTCATGTGATTTCATCTAAGCCATATTTAGCTTTTCTGCAATATACAAGTTTCTGCATGTAATTAATGGAGGTCAAGAAGGGGACTTCGTGTAAAAGATGATGACTTAGTTTATGCATCAAAATAGTTAAGCATAACCGAGACCGATGTATAAAGGTGTTATATTCTTAGGGTAGTATGTGGAAACTTTTGCCTTTCTACAATCTTACTGTTTTCCCTCAAGCGTTTTCACACCTTAAAAGATTTGATATGTTATATCTCCACAGCCATGTTTCGTGTAG
>OVAN01005028.1:0-24401 GCA_900406275.1 Anastatica hierochuntica | reverse complement strand
ATCACTCGCAAATCACGATTTGCGAGTGATTTGTGAGTAAAACCTTCCTCGTAAATTGCGTGTTTTCTTGTAGTGTAACCAGGGTTCGAACCCTGCACCTGCCTCTTGTGAGAGAAACTATTTGCTACTAGACTACGATGACAAAAAAAAAACCACTGTGACAAGAATCCAGTAGTCACCAAAGGCCGAGAACAACACTAAAATAGATTTAGTACAAACGTAAAAAAAATACATGACAAAATACTGAGATAATCTGTAACGGTGTTCTTGGAGCTACCAACCACCAGTTCTTAAATCGATGATGAAACGGAGACAAAGTCGGCGGTTAGAGATGCGAATCACATAAATGTATTTTGTTCTTTAGTATATGGTTTAAATGTTCATCAAACTATTTTTTTATATTTTGTTCTTTAGTATATGGTTTCATAAATGTATCTTCTACTTCGGTTAGTTTTCTCAAAAAAACATACAAAAAATCATATTAAATTTTTGGGAGACCAACAAATATCGGAGGTTTTACTAAAAAACCCCTGATTTGTAAATCAAAAAAGAATTGGGGTAAAGATTGTAATTTGATTTTTTTCCAAAACTAAAACTAACAGTTTTTTGGTTATTGATTGTAATTTTTCTTTCTACTTCTTACTATTACTAATTTTTTTCACGATCGAAAACAATAATAGTTCTTACACATCATAATATTTATTAAACATTTATCTTTGATGTATAACTTTTGTAAATGAAAAAACATATTTTATTGGGGAATTGCACAAACTAACCAAAAATGGTTATTTGAGTGTATAACAATGCTAAAAAACAACACTTTCTCTCCTAGGATAAATTGACCAAAACTCATGTAATACGTTATGTTGAAACTCATGTTTTACGTTGTAATACGAAACTCATGTAATACGTCACGCATATGCGCGAATGTGGAAACGATATGGCACACATTTACAGAATTTATATAAAAACTCATTTTATGTATGGGAATGGGCCGTATGGCTTCGAGATGCACACGATTCTATCATTTTTATTTATATTCCTTTAGGTTCTAAAATTTCATCATGTTTCTCATTTTAAGTTCGTTTTTTTTGCAAGATATATTTCGATTATGTGGTCCCTTACTAATGAGTTTGGGTACCAACTTACTTAGTGTCAGTTAGACGAGTGAGTGTAACGACCATATATAAAACAATCATTTATTGTTCGAGGAAGCATTTACAAAAATGTTTTATAGGTTTGAAATTTTAATAGCCATCTAGATTGAAACTTCTATAAGTTAATAGTTCGGTAAATTACATCCAAACTAGTTTCATCAGCTAAATATATGGTTCTCATAAACCCAAAGCAAAATAATATCACAAGATCGAAAAATGAAATAAGAAAGAAGAAATTACAAAATCCTTTTGTCAAACATGTAAAGTTTTATTGGCTTTCAATTCAACTTGTCATGTGGGAAAGGTTGTTAAATGGTGAGGTCTTGGGTTCGAAGAAAGCCAAACGCACCAACAACCTACCTGATTGGCTGGTTTGTCAGGGTGAAAGGTTGTGGTCAATGCTGTGCAGGGCCAGCCGGCGAAAAAACTAAACAAAATATTACGATCATGCAAGACCACAAGCATGATGTTCAAAAAATCAACAACCATGATCCAAAAACCCAGCCAATAACTGAAACCAAGAAGACTCCTCCACTAATTATTACTACCATAAAAATTAACTGATGTTATAAAAAAAAAATCAACAATGTGATTGAACTTCGGTGTGATTGTTATTACTACTAGTATCCCTAAAAACCCTACTTCCAAAAATCATAAACCCTAATCCAAAACCAGCCATTGCAGCCAAGAAGACTCCTCCATTAAACGACATCACAGCCAACATGACCATATAAGATAAACCAGCCCTCACCGTGTAAACTCCCGTCTGCACTAGCCCACCACCAAAGCTAGCCGGACCGGTTTTCATGAACCCGCACCGAGAAAGCCACTCCGAGGCAGCAGATAGGACGAAAATGGCGGCGAGGCAGACCCAATACATGGTGAGACTTGTCCCTGGCCAACCATCGAATAGAACCTCCGTGTTTTTGCCCCAAAAGAAAGTCATATGCATCATGCCACCGTGATGACGGCGGTGATGTTGGAAGAAAGACGACGGTGAAGGTGACGGAGACGCCTTAGACGATCCGCTTATGCCGTTCATTGTTTAGGGATATATGCTTAACGTGAGATGTGAAGATTTGGATGTTGTTGGTGAGTGTGTGGTGTTAAGTTATAAGGTTTTGTAGTGTAGTACAATATGTACATTTTTACAAGAAAAAGTAATTACAAGGGTTTTGTTTTTTTTGAATTAGAGTTTAGTGTGTAGTACATTAACGTAGATTTTTACAACAATACTGCGATAATTGTGTATATTATACTCTTTTGTTGACTCTAAAATCCAAAGATGGGGAAATTTTAGACTCGTCTGATTCCAGCCACACTGATAAAGCAAAAAATTATTTAAAAAATCTTAAAATGCTTTAGATTTCCATGATATTTATATACTATCACCCTATATAACCTCGTTTAAAAGAAATTATATACTATATATATATGTATTGTATGTATACCATTTTTTTTTGGGGGGGNTTTTTTTTTGGGGGGGGGGGGGGGCTTTTTATATACTACATGTGTGTTATATTCTCTCTGTTTCGCGAAGTGTCTCACATTTTTCACGAATATTAAGAAAATTTTTAAAAAGTCTTATATACCCTTTATTAATGCTTTAAAAATAATTCTTTTTCAAATTAATACACTAAAATAATGAGGTTAAAACTGAAATTTCGCTTATAAATTTACATCGGAAATGTAAAATAACAATTTTTGTGAAACAAAATCAAAATCTCTACGCATTTTGAGAAAAGGAGGGAGTATATATGATTTACCAAAAAAGGGTGTTATGTGTTATATGTACATTAGTATTTATGAAATGGGCCGATAAGAAAAAAGAAACAACAATACTTAATAACAATTTTCTTAAGCCGGGCAAGCCCACTAGGAAAATATTTATATATGTATATTATATACCGAGAAAAAAAGAGAAACTAGATATTTGTATAATGTTAATTTTTACAGAAACATTTTATTTCCTTCCTTTATTTTAAAATTTTACATTTTCCTTGGAAATTTCATGTTAATTCACAAGAACTATCAAGCTTTAGGGCCAGTAATAATTGGAGTATATATATATATACACATATACAAAAAAGATTTATGGAAATATGCACGCAAATAATGCCTAGATAGTAGATACCCCAAACGGTATTAAGACGTCATTGCTAATAAGTTTCGTCAACGTAATGTTTACTATGCGTTGATGGAAAGTCAATATTTATACGTCTCTTTTATGTGATCTCACACCACTTTATTTTCTAGTATAACACGTTGTAAATATCGAAATGTCATTATTTTCTAGTATAACACGTTGTAAATATCGAAATGTCATTGTATCTTTTTACTGTTGTCTTATTAGGTTGGAGCCTACATTACTTTTTGAAACATATAAGAATCTAATCAATCACTGAGAATATATAAAAGTGGCTACACTTCATGTAGTGAGGTAATATTGCGTTTAAAGAAAATTAATTTTTCACCTAAATTACATGATAATCACGCATCACAAACAAGATAATCACATATTTAAAAAATCAATTCATATTCCAAATTCACCAAAAATATTTCACGTAGAACGATCCCTTTCTCTTCATCTTCGGGATCGGTGACAGGTGGCTCTTAAAACACCGTCACCGGTCCCTTAGCGTTTCTTCTGCTTTTTTTTTNTTTCGTTTTTATGATTTGCATCGAATCTGTTTTGGTGTTTTGGATTTGGTGGATTTTGGTATTATCTATATGATTTTTTTTTGTGCCAGACCAGAAGATGGACGGGTGTTGCCGGATTAGAAGATTGACGGGTGTTACCGAATTAGAAGATCGACGAGATGTTGCCGGATTGGAAGGTCGACGATTTGACTAAGCCCTTAGAGACGCATCAACAACTTCAACCCGCTTTTTACGATGAACTTCTATGTTGGATCATACCGTTTCAGGATTCTACTAAATGATTTGCAAGGGACTAAGAAGACTCATTATTACTGGACTAGTCATGTTTCTGGCGACGAGTTTCCTTTACGTTCAAACTGTGTTCTACTCAAGCTACTAGTGTGGATAAAAGGAGAGCAAACCGTGTGAAGTAAAATTAACTTTGAACAGAACTGTCATCAATGTATCAAGGAGAAAACCATCCAAGAATAGGATAGGTATGATCATTGTTATCCATCATGTTTATCACTGTCTTCTTTTTCGTTAGGTAATTTGCAGATATGTATCTGGTTCTTACAATTTTAATAAAATCCAAGCGTAAAAAAAAAAAAAGTAGAACGACCCAAATGCTAATTTAAATTTTAACATTTATCTATCTCTATCTTGCGAAATCTAATAATTCCATGAATGATTAATTTTCTAAACATCAATGATAACATCTTAATACTCTCTCCGTTTTCTAAAGAATGTCGTTTTAGAGTTTTAATTTTGTTTCATAAAAATGTCGTTTTGCATTTTCGATGCAAATTTATAAGCAAAATTCCAGTTTAACCTTACTGTTTTAAAGTATTAACTGAAGAGATAATTTTTTTTTAAGGAATTAATAAAAGTCATGTAAAACTTTTTAACAATTTTTTTTAATATCCGTGAAAATATCAGAATGACACTATTTATAAAAAGTATAATAATTAATCAAACATGGAAAAATAACAATTAAAATTAGGAATTTACTGGCACATAAAATCTCGCTCTTTTTAAAAAAAATATATTTTGTTTCTAAATTTGCCTTCTTTGTACGTCAAAAAGTTTGACAAGTCAAAAAAACAAGTTTGTACTGTACTACAATAATATTCATACTCTTCTTATCTCCACACAAAAACCAAAAAAATAATTAAAATGAATTCTCAAAAATAAATGCCAATAAATACCAATGCCAATAACAATTTTTCATTTACTCCCAAACAACAACACACACAAGACCCAAGACCAAAGAAAGCATGGATCATGGTCACATGCATGACATGCCTCCACCATCATCATCATCATCCATGATGAACAATGGATCCATGCACGGAGGAGGAGGAGGACATCACCGCATGATGATGATGATGCACATGACTTTCTTTTGGGGCAAGAACACAGAGGTTCTCTTCTCCGGTTGGCCTGGAACAAGCTCCGGCATGTATGCTCTTTGTCTCATCTTCGTCTTCTTCCTCGCTATCCTCACCGAATGGCTTTCTCACTCTTCTCTCCTCCGTGGCACCGCCGGAGATTCGGCTAGTCCCGCCGTCGGGCTAGTCCAAACCGCCGTGTACACCATACGTATCGGCCTCGCGTATTTAGTCATGCTCGCCGTCATGTCGTTTAACGGCGGCGTTTTTCTCGTAGCACTCGCCGGTCATGCCATCGGTTTCATGTTGTTCGGAAGCAGAACTTTCCGGGATCCCTCCGGTGACCGGAAAACTAACGATCTTCCTGCCTCGGGTTGTGCCTGTTGATTGATGAATCTTGTCTTTGAAATGAAAGATCTTGGAGTTGTAGTTTTCTTGATGTTCATGTGTGTGGTAGAGTGAGAAAGAGTAATATTTGATATTTTCTATGTCTTTTGCTTTATGATTTTTGTTTTCTTGTGGTTAATAGTAATGATTTAGTAATATTTATGGTGAAGGCATATAATACTATCTTTTTACAAACTTTTTTTTTGTAGAAAAGGAATGGAAAATAAAATTGAAAACATGTCATGATATTTTAATCGTTCACAAGATGTTAATTATATTCGAGTTCTGTTTATTTTGTTCAACTTTGTTTGAGTTCATATTTTGATTGTATTGAATAGTAAATTTTGAAATGCAAGTTAATATATCTACTCTTTCCATTTTTTGGAAAAAAACGTATGTAAGACCATCTCCAACCGAGCTTCATTTTTCACTTTTTGCTTCATTTTGAAGAAAAATTTATTCCAATGGAACTTTATTTTTTGCTTCAAAATGAAGCAATGAACAGTGTTGCTTCAAATTTGAAGAAACACTATTCACATCTTCAAAAATCATTTTTTGAAGATGAACTTTTTAAATTGTAAATTGGTCCTTTAACTTTAATTTTTTTTTGCTTAAACATATTATATACGTTATTATGATCCAAATAATTTTAAAGTTTCTATTATTAATTTTATGTAATTATTTTATAATGTTAAATATACTAAAACATATAAAAACACAATGACATCATTAATATAAAAATCGAAATACATGCTTAACATCAAATTAAGCATAAAATTATTTAATATAACATTTGTGAAAGAAATATATTTCTAGTGTTTCTTTGTAAAATATAATGTTCTATGTATATTGTTATGCGTAATAGTTTGTTATATGGTAATGTTTAATTTATATAAAATACTAATTGTGTTGAAGTATTGATAAAAAAAATAATTAGGCAAAATTGGTAAACTTAAAAAAGTAAAAGGTGTTATTAGCAATTAGTGATAAAGTGGAGATGAAATATATTTGAAATATTATTTCTAAATTGAAAAAATGAAGCAAACCACTGGAGAAGATGTTGCTTCATTTTTTTTCTTTCACTTTGAAAAAGTTCATTTTTGAAGAAAAATTTGAAACCAACCATCGGAGATGTTCAAACACAACCAATTTGAAGATATATTGGATTTTAATCAAAAAGAAAAATTTATCAAAAAAAGATATATTGGATAAATATCCTTTTCTCACTTCTGTCTCGTGACTTGGCTGACAACAACCACACATGTAGCTAATTTCTTTCATTTTTTAGATTGTCTCGTGGGATTATTTGGTTAAAAGAGTTTTAGTACTTATTGAATTTTATTTATAATAATCATAATTAGTTCATTAAAATATTTTAAAGAAATAGCTAAGAAGTTCGTTGAAAAAGAAAAAGGTTTAGACAAGAACTATTTATATCTTATTTTCTGAAGAAATAGCCACTAAATCGAGATATGTACGCCATAAACAGTTTGTTAGGTTTCGTTTCATTTCCTTTCCTCTCACTCTTGAAATATATTTAGATTTTTCATATGTTTTTTTTTTTTATAATTGGGGATGTCTAGACCAAGTCCAACTAATCCTTTAGTGGAAAAGTACCGACGAATAATCCAATCCCATGTTATCAAATGAGTCTAAGATATGACTCCATGTTCATCTAGTTAAACAAGAGCAATTTAGTTTCTA
This sequence comes from Anastatica hierochuntica, assembly GCA_900406275.1. NCBI lineage: Eukaryota > Viridiplantae > Streptophyta > Magnoliopsida > Brassicales > Brassicaceae > Anastatica > Anastatica hierochuntica. Next base: position 17,122 of record OVAN01005028.1, on the reverse strand, counting down.
GTAGAAATCGAACCTAAAACTAGTAAATTTCACTTATTTTTAAAATCAACCCTTACCAAAAATCGAACATACTATTTGGTTAAAAAGTATGTTTATCAACAATTCGGAAAGCTAGGTATACCACCGGAGAAAAAATGGAAATGAATTAGACGAGTCGAAATTATTAGGAAAGAATTCCGGATATAAACTTATTATATTGCTTCCACCGCGATAGAGGCCACGAATAACGTCCTCTCTGTTTAAAACTACTTTTTCATTTAGAAACATACAGCTTTTGTTACCATAGTTATCATTGATAGATGAAATTTCTAGATTTCATTAATATTTACATTTAAATTTTTACGGCAAAAACCAAGTTTCAAAGCAAGAGAATAATTTTTATTTAATGGAAAAATATAAAAATTGGTACATCATATTTACATTTACATAATAAAAAAAAAGACATATATACTGAGAAGAACAAGTGGATCCGCTGCATATATTGATATATACCTATTTCGAGTTGTAGTCTGGAGACAAATATGTATTGGATTAGATAAAATTTTGTCTGCATTTAAATTAAAAAAAACAGAGAATTTTAGCTAAAATCAAATAAAATTCTCAAAACAATATGGGTATGCTTTCGAACCAAGGCCCATTTATAATAAATATGGCCCAAGTTATTGATCAAATACTACCAATTAAAATACAGCTTTTCCCCCAAACAATTAAAACCGCAAAGTCTATTATTAGCTTTCTCCGCAAGTCAAAAAAAACCTTAGTAGGTTTCCGCCATGGCTACATTCGCCATCAACGGCCAGCTTGTCTCAGTGCCGCCTGTTTTCACCGCCATTCCTCATCACTCCAGTGATCGTAAATATTCTCACCTTCCTTTCTCTCGCGAACTTCGCTTCAAGGCACCTTCTCTTCCATCTTTATCCGTCAGTTGCCGCTCAAGCTTACCTATTCGGGAGTCGGAGTCTTTGCCTAAAGATAAAAACTTTAAACCACTTGCGAAAGCTCTCGTCTTTGGCTCTGTTTCTGCCGCCGCGTCTCTGTTTCTTCCTCGAATCCCGTCGATTCTAAACGGCGGAGGAGGTGGAGGAGGAGAGGGTTTTGGTGGGTTTGGAGGAGGCGGAGGCGGAGATGGTGGATTTTGGAGGGGTTTGTTTTCTTTAGCAGTTCCAATGGCGGCGGCGGACGAGGAACAGTCGCCGGATCGGGATTCTCACGGCTTACCGGCCAACATTGTCGTACAGTTGAACAAGCTCAGTGGTTTCAAAAAGTACAAAATCTCCGATGTCCTCCTCTTCGATCGGCGGAGTCAAACCACCGTCTCCGCCGAAGATTCCTTCTTCGAGGTTGTATCGATTCAACCAGGAGAAGTCTACACAAAAACCCAACTTCAGAATCATCTAAAAACCCCTAGCAACAACCGGGTTGTTCGAGAAAATCGATTTCGAAGGGAAGACGAAGCCTGACGGAACCCTAGGCATCACATTCTCCTTCAAGGAAAGCACGTGGAACTCCGCCGAGAGATTCCGATGCATCAACGTCGGGCTAATGACACAACCGAATCCGACAGAGATTGATTCAGACATGACTGATAAAGAGATGATTGAGTACTTGAGGAGTATGGAGAAAGATTACAAACAGAGGATGTCAAAGTCAAGACCTTGTTTGCTTCCTGGATCGATTCAACGAGAGGTGATGCTTATGCTCAGTAACCAAAGGAAAGTAAGTGCGAGACTTCTCCGGAAGGTTAAAGATCGAGTTCTGAAATGGTACAAAGACGAAGGTTACGTTTTAGCTGAAGTTATGAATTTTGAGAACTTGCACACTAAGGAAGTTGTCTGTGAAGTTGTTGAAGGAGACATAACACAGCTTGTTATCCAGTTTCAAGATCAGCTTGGTAATGTCGTTGAAGGTAACACAAAGATCCCTCTTTTGCACAGAGTAATTCCCAAACAAGTAATGTATCTCTAAAGTCAAGAACTTTCAATGGATATTTCGAGGTTTCGGATCAGATACTGTCAATGATTCTTTTGTATGTTGATAGCTTCGTCCAGGTTATGTGCTCAACATGGAAGCTATGAAACAAGCTGTGACGAATATTAACTCTTTAGGCTTGTTCAGTAACATTGTAGTCACCCCAAATCCAGATGAGAAAAACGAAGGAGGTGTTGTTGTTGAGATTAATCTTACGGAGGCAGACCAGAAATCAGCAGAAGTCAGTACAGAGTGGAGTATTGTTCCCGGAACCGAAGGATATCCTTCTTTTGTATGTTCATTGTCTAACTAAATTTGGGAACTTTTAGAAGTTTTTGAAAAATCTCCACTTAATTTGGTATATGTTCATTGTTTATCTTGCATTGTTAGGCTTCACTCCAGCCAGGTGGGTCTGTTTCTTTCGAACATCGAAACATCAAGGGTCTTAATCGGTCTCTCATGGGTTCAGTAACAGCTAGCAACCTCTTGAATCCTGAGGTACACTTTGTTTCCTTAAGCTTCTGATACCTATATCTATCTGGTTCAATATGCAGTTTGATGTGATCCACATTTTCTTCTCTCAGGACGATCTTTCGTTTAAGATTGAGTATGTACATCCATATCTAGACGGTGTTGACAATCCTAGAAACCGTATCTTCAAAACAAGCTTCTTCAACAGCAGAAAACTTAGCTCAGTGTTCACTGGTGGACCTGGCTTTGAGGAAGTAGTGCCTCCAATGTGGGTGGATCGAGCTGGTCTAAAAGCTAATGTAACCGAGGTAAGTAAATCCTATATGGCCAACTTGTGCTCTTCTCCTACAAGCAAGCACCTTAACAACCCCCGGTCTCTTTTTTCTTACAGAACTTCACCCCTCAGAGTAAATTAACATATGGACTTTTGGTGGAAGAGATAACAACGCGAGATGGAGAAGGCAAAATCTCTGCAAATGGAGTGAGGTTATCACCTAACGGTGGAATCAGTATTGGTGGACCTCCAACAACTTTAAGTGGTACCGGTATTGATCGTGTAGCCTTTCTACAAGCCAATATAACCCGAGACAACACTAAGTCTGTGAATGGGGCTATTGTTGGAGAAAGGAACATCTTTCAGGTTTCGTATAAGTCCCTTTTGGTGTTCTAAACATAGAGCTTTAAGTTTGTTTTGCACACTGCAAATAATATGTATATACCGCACGCAGGTGGATCAAGGTTTGGGTATAGGAAGCAACTTCCCTCTCTTTAACCGCCACCAACTAACATTGACAAAGTTCATTCAGCTTAAGAAAGTACAAGAAGGATCAGGTAAGCCACAACCACCAGTCGTAGTCCTCCATGGCCGTTATGGTGGCTGCTTAGGTGATCTTCCGAGCTATGATGCTTTTGCTCTTGGTGGACCTTTCTCTGTTCGAGGCTATAGCATTGGAGAGCTCGGTGCAGCTAGAAACATTCTCGAGGTAACAAAACTCATACGAGAAAACATATCTTTTGTCAAAATCTGATTGCGGTTTCTTTTACATTAGGTTGGTGCTGAGATAAGAATACCGGTGAAGAACACACATGTGTATGCATTTGCTGAGCATGGAACCGATTTGGGAAGCTTAAAGGATGTTAAAGGGAACCCGACAGCGGCTTACTGGAGAATGGGACATGGTTCATCCTACGGTTTGGGTGTGAAGCTCGGCCGTGTTCGAGCTGAATATGCTGTAGATCATAACCGTGGAACCGGTGCTCTGTTTCTCCGGCTCGGAGAAAGATACTAACGTTAAGTTAAATGTCCTGCAGATTCAATAACATCGTAACTTCTTCAAGTTTACATTTTAATGAAAGCTGCAAAACAATAACCATATATTGAAAAGAAAGAAGAGTCGTTCAATAACATATGAAACCAAACCAACACTTTGTTGTAGTAAGTAGTAACTGTATGCATAAAGCACCACACATTTAAGTGTACTCAAACTGTATAATCAAAAACGCGTCTGCGATTGCGTTTTAGTTTTTGGGGACGTTAAGCCTTAGTCGGAAATCTTCTTCCATGAGAGGAAGTCCTTCTCTTAGCTTCACCTTTGGCTCCCAACCCAAAACTTCTTTGGCCTTAGTAATGTCTGGCTTTCTCTGTCTTGGATCGTCCGGTGTGTTCTCTACCATCTTTATCTCTATGCTTGGGTTAATAAGCTGCGTTTTTATATAATAAAAAACACAGCGTTACGAAAAGAGAAAACACGAATTGTGAATGTCGGTTTTAAAGGAAACCGATTACTAACCTCCTTAACCGTCTCAGCCAGTTCCACCATTGTGAATTCACCTGAGAAAAACAGGAAATTTATACAGAGCGGTTTAGGCTTGAGGTCCTCATTCCGGTTTAACTGAAACAGTATCCGAAACTAAACAGAAACCGTATAAAACTGAAACATCCGAATTACAAACCAGAGTGGTATTCTAGTATAGGGGTTAAGTTATGTTGGAATGAAAAGCCGGACCTGGGTTACCGATGTTGATAGGGCCAGTATCATCGCCTTCCATGAGGCGGATAAGTCCGTCCACCATGTCAGAGACATAGCAGAAACTTCGGGTCTGTGTTCCCGGCTTCTGAACAGTCAATGCCTCACCCCTAACAACACATTCATCCCAACAACTAAGCAGAGATGAAATGACATAAAACCAGGTTTCTATGAGTTGAGAAAGCAAAGGAATTTTACCTGAGTGCTTGAGCGATGAAGTTGCTCACGACACGGCCATCATCAATGTTCATTCGAGGACCATACGTGTTGAAGATTCTAGCAATGCGGATTTCTACAAATAACAAACAGGCCCAATGAGAATCTTAAAGGAATCAACTGGAAAAAGAAAATGTCACAAACTAACCAATGCCGTGTTGTCTGTGGTAGTCAAACATCAAGGTCTCGGCTACACGCTTGCCTTCATCATAGCAACTCCGAACCCCTTTATAACAATAGCAGCAGGTTATGTTCACAAAGCCTTAATAAACTTAAATGCAAAAGAGATTTCACTATAAGATTGTAGTAACATATGAAACTTACCAATAGGGTTGACATTGCCCCAATAGCTCTCGGGTTGAGGGTGGATGAGAGGATCTCCATACACTTCCGAGGTTGAAGTGAGCAATATTCTGTTAAAAAGAAGAAGAATAATGTTAGTTGCAAATCCGTGTTGCCTAGAAGAAGGATGCGATCAAGAAATAGGAAGCGGAATATATCCCAAACCTTGCTCCAACGCGCTTGGCGAGACCGAGCATGTTCAGTGTACCGATCACATTGGTCTTAATTGTCTGCAGAAACATATTAAATGATCAGAAAACTAACAGTTCTGATGTTTATTATCCGAACATATATGCTATACAAACCTTAACGGGGTTGTACTTGTAGAAGATAGGAGAGGCAGGACAAGCAAGATGGTAAATCCGATCAACCTCGATCAACAAAGGCTCCGTAACATCTATATTCAAAGCCCCAAAACATATAGAGATGGTGATTTCGAATCTCCTTGACATACAAAAGAAGACTACATATATATCACTCCAGCGTTAACAGGAAACTGAGAGTCTCGGAGACCATACCATGACGAATAAGCTCAAATCTCGGATGACCAATCCATTTCTTGAGGTTTTCTTTTGATCCAGTGAAATAGTTATCAGCAACAATCACCTGAAGACAAAAGAAATCTCCAAATCGATTAAAGCTTGACAACAGAAAGCATCTCAACTTCTTTTATCAGTGTAATACAAACCTCATTCTTCTCATTTTCCATTAGCTTATCAACCAAGTGAGAACCGATGAACCCGGCTCCGCCCGAAATCAAGATCCTCATATTGGACTACACAAATTAACAAAAAAAGAAAAGTATGAAACTTTTAAACTCACATTCAGAAACTTTCAATCAAACTAATAAACACCAAGATCTGATTCTGTAAAAATCTCCATATACTACAATGTTACAAAGAGTATAAGACTCTTGATCAAGCTCTTTACACAAGATTCCGATAAAAGGTTAGATCTAAGTGGTATAACAAGGATTCGATTCATTACAATGCCAAAGAGATCAAGTAAAACTAACATAAGATCCTCGTGACACAACCGATTGAGTTTTCACCAAAACTATAAACAATAATAAATTCGACTATGAGGATTCATACCATTATACATCATCGTAATATCACAAATCTTTTAAGGAAATAATAAAGCTTTTTAAACCTGACAAAACTTGGAACTGCGTAGAGGAGAAGGCAAAGGTGGAGACTTTGTGCTGTTCTGTTTCTCGTTTGTAGCCGCCATTGATGAGATCTCAAACCTGGGTTTTTTCAGAAAATTCATCAAAACGAGATCGAAATTAACAAAAGACGAAACTTTTGCAAAGAAGGAAGAGGAGATTGAGAATTTCGATTGAGAGAAACAGAGGATTTAACAGAAAGCTTACGGAGTTGAAGAAAGAGAACCCTAAATCAAATTGTGTTTGATCTGATGAGTAGAGACGACGAGAGATTGTTGTGTACTTATACTCGCAGGTGTCTGAAATTATCGAAATTGATGTGTTTTAAAAATTTTAATTAAATAATTTTATATACTATAAGGTTTTGTGAAATAGAGAGAGACTTCGAAAACACGAAATGTGGAAAAATTAGCAAAATAGAAATTGATAACAGAGTTTCCACGTGGCAATTTATTTTCACACTTTTACGAAGATAAATACTTTTTTTTTTTCTTTCTGACTTTTACAGCTTTTTATTTTTCTAATTTATTTTTACATATTTCCAATATTAACTCTAGATTTTTTTTCTTTTTGTGGTAACCTTTCTTTTTTTTGGGGTCAAAAGGTAACCTTTCTTATCCATCACAATTCAACAAACGATTTAGAGATAATTACGTGACGTGGATTCTGCTAGACATATTTATCCGTTACAAAAATAAATTAGTTATAACAGTTTAATAATATTTGTGTTATTTCTTTTCAAAATTGAAAATTGATAGAAAATAAATATACTATATATGTTTATATATGAACATAACACTTTAACATGCAGAGACAAATCCTAACACATGTATATAATTTGAAACAACAAAAAACGTAAAAAGTATAAGTACCTACATAAGTTAGTCTGATTTTACAATTACAGAAATGTAGGTGGATTATAGTTTCTTAATTATATAAGATTCGACTATATTAATTTAACATACCATACAAAAGAACATATGTATAAATAACGATATGCATGATTGTAATATAGTTAAGAAACTAGACAAGACTTCTTATCAAAAAAAAAAAAAAAGAAACTAGACAAGACACATATATATCAACAAACTCATTTGTGCAATTGAGTAAGACTCACTTCTATGTTTACGACAAGTCAACAACCAAACTAACAAGAGAGTATGGTCTACGTTTTATCAACACAGTCAGAGCACGCGATTTCAATTTTGCAGCCCATAATGGGTCCATTGTTTGCCACATTTGGCCTAGTGTTGATTGAAAATGATAAACTATATGTTCTTTTTTTTGTCAACAAATGGACCACAATAAGTCGATCCGATAATCCATTAATCCTACATATTTTTTCTATTCTGGAAGAGAATTGAACCCTGGTATCTGAGGATTGACTCTAGAAACTTAACCACCAGACTACAATGTTCTCGGCAAATGATAAACTATTTATATGCACAGAAATACGTTTTCTTTCATACGATGAATGAATGAATGAATACGACGGATTGGGCTAAATATTAGAGGAAGAAGCAAGGCAATAATGGGTTTTCAAAAGTATGATCCACTAAAATGAGGTCCTTTTCTAATTCAATATGTGTTTCTTTTATTGATCTAAAAAGGATCCACCAAAACTTGAAATTTTTTTAATTTGCTAAATGGCAAAAAAAACCATTATTTAAGTTCATGGTTTGGACGGAAAATTTTTTTATTGGTATGGTATTACAAAAATACCCTCCATCCATGAACAAACAAAAAAGAAAAAAGTGGGGGTATTTGTTGGAAAAGAAAATAAAACATTTTTGGGGAAATTTTAAAAACTTTTTTTTGGTGACTTTCTCCATTTTTTATTGTGAGAAACCAAAAATTGAGTTTTTTTTGTCGGTAAACCGAACCACAACGGATCGGTCCGGTGGTCCTAATCCTATTCCCGGGATTTTACCATTCACACACGAGGGGTCCGTATCACAACGGACCGATCCGGTAGTCCATAGCTCCGTATACAGGGGCATACGCGCACATGTACGCGACCGGAGTTCGAACCTACAACCTCCGAATTTATGAGCCGAGCGTTTTGCCAATCGGCTAGAAGCCTCCTTCGATTAAGTTATTAACACCATTTTCTATTTAAAAGTACCTTAAAATTTTTTTTGTTAGGAACACTATTTTTTTCTTTTTCCAAGAAATTGGGCTTGGGCTTTGGCTTTCTTGGATTAAACAAAATGACGGTATAAACAAACGAAACGACGACATTTAAAACACACAAAACGACACGCAGTCCAACGATTAGAACAACATTCACCATTTTTTTTCTTCGTATTTCTAGTTGTAGTATTTGGTTAACCAATCTCCGTAATAAATATAGCCTTCCAAAATTATCGGTTATTGTCTTATAGAACTTTTCACCATATGATAATTATACGTACGTACGAAGGCGTTTGGAAAAAAAGATGTAATAAAGAGAAGATGTTTAATAAAGGTACTTTTATCCGTCATATCTTAAACATCTTAAGACACAACTTATAAGAAACGTCAAGATTACAAAGCATCAAGAGAAACTAGGCATCATGATATCAGCTTATATATAGCTGTCTTTTATTTATTACTAAATCCATTACACTTCAAGCGAACTATGACATGAGTTCCCATTTCACTTGACGCTGCAATAATACATAACGATCAAGAATATAAGTTAGGAGACTATATATAAGAGTTTTTTACATGGATATACAAATATAAGTTTTGCACAAAAATAAAGAACTTACGTGTCGCAGTTAGTGCTCATGGAAATGGGATAGCCAATGCTAACGCCACACTTTCCAGGAAGGCTTGAGGCGTAACCCGAGTTGACTCCCGCGGCAGCGGCCTTCATGCATTTGCATGCTTGTTGGCGGTCAGGTGTGGTCTTAGCCATGCTGTTCAAACTTTTGACTCCTGCACAGCATGGAGGCGGTACCGCCCCACCTTTTGTTAAATAGGTTATACATGGGGACAAACTACTTACCACTTGGCCGCAAGAGATTGTTGCATCTACGGATGCAACAATGCACACCGTCAAAACAAGGCATGTGAAGAACTTGAGGGCAAAAGCCATTGTGTTTGCTTTGCTTTTTGGGTGAGAACAAAAAAGCTGGAGGGTTTAGTTGAGTTGAGGTATTTTCTAAGCTTGTGTTTTGTTGTTGGAGGCAATGGCCGGTTTAAATAGAGAAATGGGAAGTGATCACTAGGTAGGGTTTGTTAGTAGTTGGATTTGCATTTACTCAATTTCATTCCTTCTACTTTCTTCTACTATAAAGAGAAGATTTACTTTTTCTGATATATTATCACAATATATTTTTTTTTTGATAACTATATTATCACAATATTTAGTATGTGTAAAATATAAGTATGTTAGAGTTTAGTTATTCTCTTATAATTTTTTTTTTGGTCAAAGCTTTTCCTTCGCAGAGAGGCTCAAAATGAAACTATGAAAGATTTATGTAACATAGTAAATACAAAAGAAGGTAAAATTTGTTAAATACGTTGTGAAGATGTTGTATGTTGTTACGAGAAAAAAAATCGGAACATAAAATCTATTCTGCATTGTTATGAAAAGGAGTAAAATGTAAGAAAAGGTGTAAACAAGCTTCTTAATTTTAAGAATATGATGGTTTGTAGAGTTATAAAATAGAGAAAATTTATTATAAACAAAAATGACAAAATATTTTAAGGCTACTAATATATTTTGATTTAATCAAAAAATGCATTGAGGATTTAGTTTATTTAAATTAAAATATTAAATGAATGATAGATTGTTATTTGGTTTTTATCATATTTTTGTAATATTTATTGGATAAAATTATAATAGTAATGAATATAAATAAGATAATTTATAAGTAAAACAAAAATAGAAACTTATCCACAAAATTTATTTTGTGACAAAAAAAAATCCACAAAATTTATTTGAGATTTAACTAATTTGAAAAGTTACTTATATTTTCCAAAAATATTATTTTTTAATTCACATTTCGCACATGTATAACCATATATATAATGGTAGTAATTTATCAGCGATTTAGTCGTACTATGGAATTAAATATGAACACCGTCAAATTTAATGCAATGTGTAACTGAGAGACATGTGTATCCGACACTAAACATCAGAAATCTCCCATCTAGCTCCATCACATTCCCCAGTGTTCATTGGTCCACGCTTTTATGTTGCTATTAATTAAAAGTTCCATCAAAATCTCATGAGATTTTAAAATTTTGAATGCAAAATTCGTTTGAAATTATTTAGTAATTTCTTCAATTATTTATTCATCAAAAATACACACCAGTAATCTCTTATGAAAAAAAAATCAAGAAAATAGCAAGTCACCATCGTCTTCATAGTCTCCCACCGACGAATAATTAACAACTACAAACTACGTCTACACTTTAATTTAAGTCGACCAGTAATTAACTCATTCCTTCATATGCTCGTTTTTATTTCACCACATTTTCAGAATATGACTTAACCAAACATCATTCGAATAACATTATTTTTGGCTTCATTCATCAGGTTAATTAATAGTATTGGTAAACCTAAGTTAAGTTGTGCAATAATAGTTGGATAATACAGAAAGTGGAATTCAAATTAAATCTACATCAATATATTATATGAGAAGTCACTTTGTGACGTAACCAGCTATCATAATTTGTTGATTTGTTTGGTTATCTCTTTGTTTGTTTGGTTATCTCTGATCATCAAGTGATTCTTATAGTGTTGATTTGTTTGGTTATCTCTTTGTTTTCATTGTTTTTCATTCGATCATGGTGCTTTTTGGTCGTGTGTTTTTCAAAATTTGAAAAATGATCAGAAGCATAAAAAACAAGTTAAACAAAAGAAATTCGTACGAATTTAAGAAGAGAGCTTCACTGGTACAAAAGCGGCTTTGCTCCGCATGTGGATGGTTATGGTTTAGATTCGTATCAAATGGAGAATTGCTTCTATATTTTTGTGGAATTATCTCCTTTATGTAACGAGTTCGTCGTAATCTTTTACACTCTGCATATATTGAGGTTCCTGTTAACGTATCGGGATGAGTATTAGGACTTCGTTATTCAGCATGTTTTGAAAGTGAAGCAAGAATGCATATAGGTACAAATACAAGTCAGAAAAAGCATTTAATAGCTAATTTTCCAAGAAATGATTAAAAAACGCTAAGAATTTGGTCCTCTCAAACTATATTTTGAGGTATCTATATGCATAAACATTATCTTTTCTTCGATTGTTCGTCGGCAGTTGCTTTTAGTAAAATCAATTTTTTTTCTTTGTGTTAGCGTGAGATCTCTACAGTTGAAATTTCAGTTGATACCATCTCACTTCAACCATTCACATAAGGAGAATAAAACTTTTATCTAAAACATAGCATTGAAAATGCAAGAAACAGAACTGTGAGGATCAAAACCATGAATAGTGACAGCGAGACAATACCAAACATAATTATGTCCAAGTACATAACATGCTCAGATTTCCATTTGGCCACGGAAAAAAGTACTTGAGAATCAACCATATTAAAATTGCTTCACTTAGAGATTCACATGATAACATTTGACAACGAGATGAAATGGTACAACACAGAAATAGTAAGAGGCATGAAGGATTACTCAGCTATAGATGTGATGTTGAGATTCTTTGACCATCACGAGATTGATGCTTCAAGTGGCTGAATCCTCTCCCTAGTGATGAGGTCTACAACGCCGTGGAAAGAAAGGTTTTCTCGGTGATTTGAAGATACAAATGTCATATTTGCAGAAGCTTAAGAATCTTCAAATTATTATGTTGCTTGGAAAAATATGTTATGGATCGGTCTTGAGTCTCATTTCACCACTTCTAAAATTCTGTATATGAGATCAGTTCTTGACACTCTTCGTACCACTGGTTTGTTTATTTGCCTCATTGAGGTTGACGTTGGTGCTCCTCCAAATGTCTAGATAGTTCGTAAATACGTATTATCCTATATGGACTACCAAAAATCTACTCCCAATATGTTTTGTTTTTTTTATATCTGGCATAGAGATCAAACTTCCCGATTTCTCTACAACAAATGTGTCGATTCTTTATTGGTGACATCATAGACTTAGATGGCAACATTAGTAATTTTGTACTTCTTCCTTTTCTTTTCGTAAGTTCAAAGATTAACATCTTAAATTTTTAAAAACACAAGAAAACATTAAAAACAAGATGCATATAATGAAACTATTAAACAAATGACTAACGATGAACTTTACTATTTTATATACTAAAGTATGATGCTTATAATATAAAATCAAATCATATCCGTGTAAGGTACGGACCAACAACTAGTAGTATTGATAAAAAGATGAAAGACATGTGAACACGAAAATTTCTTTAATGATGAAATAATTCGGACGATAAACAAGCATATTTTCATATGACCAAACGAAATATTCTAAATATCCGGAAAACAATTCTTCAAAATATATCCAAAATATCCGAAAACATCCAAAATTACATAAAAATATCCTAAATACAAGGAAAAAAATATACAAAAATACATGAAATATCATAAATATCTGAAAATATATTCTAAATTTAAATGGTCTTAATATAGCTACTTTAAGAAAATTTATATGGGTGTGTGTGATATCTGTTCACGAGAGATCGTTTTACCTTAATTGCTAAGCTGTTGTAAGCTTTTGTTAATGGCTCTTTCGTAAGACCAATGCTCAAGATTTCTCGGAACTTCATGTTACTCTCTAATCTCTACAATAAAATATATTAATAAAAATTTACAATCAAGCGACAGGTCACAATATTTTAAAATTTAGAATGCAAAACTCGTTTGATTTCTTCAATTATTTATTCATCAGAAATACACACCAATAATCTCTTAAGAAACAAAATGAAGAAAATAGCAAGTCACCATCGTCTTTATATTCTCCCACCGACAAAACTAAATTAACTCAGTAATTTAGTTTAAATTACATCGACTCAGTAATTAACTCAGTCCTTTATATACTCGTTTTCATTTCACCACAAATTTTCAGAATATGACTTGACCAAATATCATACAAACATTATTTTTGGCTTCATTCATCAGGTTAATTAATAGTATTGGTAACCTAAGTGAAGTGGTGCAGTAATAGTTGGATAAGCTGAGAATTAAGAGAGGAACTCATACTGGACATATTGATGCTTTAGGTACATTGTAACATATACTTAAATAGTCAATCTTATATAAAAATTGAAAATAAAGTTGGATGAAGTATATGAATATTTAACTACTAGCATGTAGCAACCCCTACTTAGTCATCGTTTTTTTTTTCCATCTAAAATTCTATATAAACTCCATCATCACCTCCCATATTTCTCACATCCAACAAACAAAACACAAGCTAGAAAACTCAACTCAACTAAACCCTCTAGTTTTTTTTCTTCTCACTCAAAAAGAAAAGCAAACAAAATGGCCTTTGCTCTCAAGTTCTTCACGTGCCTTGTTTTGACAATGTGCATAGTTGCATCAATAGATGCAGCAATCACTTGTGACCAAGTAACAAATAGTTTGATGCCATGTTTAACCTATTTAACAAAAGGTGGGGCTGTACCAGCTTCTTGCTGTGCAGGAATTAAAAATCTAAACAATATGGCTCAGACCACACCTGACCGCCAACAAGTATGCAAGTGCTTAAAGTCAGTTGCACAAGGAATCAACCCAAGTCGAGCCTCTAGCCTTCCTGGAACATGCCGTGTTACCATTCCCTATCCCATCTCCATGAGCACCAACTGCGACAAGTAAGTTCTTTCTTTTTGTAAAACATTTAATACTTTTTATACTCGTGCTAAGTACACAAATTAGAGACCATGATTTAGTTTTTTGGTGTCTTGATTGATATTCTTTTATCGTTTGTATTGTTGCAGCGTCAAGTGAAATGCGAGCACATGCCATATAATTTCCCTCAAGTGTTTGTCTTTAACCATATAACTAAATAAAGACGGCTATATAAGCTGATTTATCCATCTTCAGTTTCTTTTGATGCTTTGTAATCTTGCTTTCTCATGTTGTATCTTAATAATATCTTTAATTTACATAATATTCTTCATCTTCTTTTTATATATTTTTGTCTTGAACACCTTCCCACGTAACAATCATATAGCTCTCATGAGTGAAATTATAAAATTATGAATGGTAAACCAAATACATTATAGAAATGCGAAGAAGAAATGCTGAATTAATGGTTTCTGTCATCGAACTGTAAATTATTAAAATTGTACAGTATCACAGATTAATTCCTCTGACATTCGTCATTCGTCAACTAACATCATATATACATATAAGTAACAACATTGTAAATCCTCATTTATTAAAAAGAAAAAGAGGCAACTAAGAGCATGATTAATGCGAGTATTTTAAAGTGGAATTCTTAGGATCGGTTAAGAGACGGTCTTTTAGTTTTTAACTAAAAAAGCTAAGAACCGTCTCTTAAATAAGAACTTTAAGAGACGGTTCTTAGCTTTTTTAGTTAAAAACTAAGAGACCGTCTCTTAACCGACCCTAAGAGATCCGCATTAATCATGCGGTAAGACCATGCATCTTTTTCATATAATACAAGTGTAAAAATAAATATATGACTGGCCATGAATCAAGACAACAAAAGTGAAGTATGCATAAAAGAAATACATGACAACAAGATTTAAGTATGTATAAATAGTATTTGATAGAATTAATGTGATTTTTGTGAAAGTAGGAATAATAATTTTTTCTAGTTATATTCTAAATATCTTCACAATTTATACTCCTCCGTCCCATTATATAAATCTTTTGAGAGAAAATAGGAAAATTTAAGAATCTTATCTTTTTGTATTAAAAAGTATTATTTATATCTAACCAAAAATATTTTAACTAATAAGAAAAATTTTTATAGTTATTATTGGATTAACTAAATTAAAGATTTGCATAAATATTCTAAAAAAACTTTTAAATTGGAACAAGAAAAAATATCTAGAAATACTTTTAAAATGGGACGGAGGGAGTATTAGTTTGTAGTTTAAAATGGGACGGAGGGAGTATTAGTTTTAAAATGGGACGGAGGGTGAAGGTGCAATTTTTTTGTTTTCATTTCCAAAAAATCTGGATTTGTGATTTTATAAAAGATAATTAATATGGGAGAGTATCTTATTGAAAAATAATGAAAGATATTATTCCTCTAATTTGCACATGAACTGTTTTCTATCGGTGATGCATGGTCTATAAAAACTAGAAAGTCTGATTAATTTTTTAAAAATGAGAATTCAACATTTAATTTTTTTTTCCCTTCGCTTGGACTAATAACTCATAGAACTTCTTTTTCGTTGGTTATGTCTATGTCTCGATCTCCACTGCGAAATAAGAGGAATTGACGTAGGAACTGGAAGTAGTAGTGTCTACCTTGAGTGTCGGGGTGAAATTTCAAGGAAAAACGGTAAAGAAGGACCATGTGGGTAAGACCAAATATTTGAGTTGTTATGTGGAGTCAGTAGGATCCTTATGCATATCACGAGCGTTCAAGTATAGAAGTTGTTAAGAGAAATGCTTGAGATCGTTGGATGTTGGACAACTTTGTACAGCACCGTGGTGAGACAAGGAGGTCTGGCCATGTGATAATGTTTCTCAAAAGGTGCTGAGGACGGGCCTTGTAAAAGGGAAAGAGCCCATTAAAATGTTAGAACTGCTCAAGGGGTGAGAGTTCGACCAAGGTATGAGAAGGTTTGAGGCTAAGACATTGGATGTCCCGGTTGTCCCTAAAGGCAAGAACCGACACCACTTAGCTAGGCTGAAGTTGAAGTGTGCCGAGCTGAATTTGAAATGGACTACGGTTAGACCAAATGATTTACAATAATCCTGTTGAATTCGGGACAAATTTTTTTTTAAGAGGGAGGGGGGAAGACTGGTAGCATCCTAACCCGTAAATCATGTTGAATTTTTATTAAAAAGTCTAAATCTTTATAAAAAAAACTCATGTTTCTCTTTAAAAAGTCTCACATGAGCAAAGCTCTCGCCCTATTTTTCTTCCCTATATAAAAAGTCATTCCCTAAACCTAAAACTCTCATCCCAAAAATCTAAGAGCCACTCTTTTTCCTTGTGCTGTCTGTCGAAGAGAGAAAGAAAGAATGAGAGATATGAGTTGGAGAGAGAGAGAGGCGAAAATTTTGAAATATCATTTTTAAACATCTAATTATATCTAACTAATTAAAAGGAGCTAATTGTGGCTCCTAAAGGTGTCCACCTAAGCCTCCTCCCAAAATCCCTCTCTTTATGCCACATCAGCTTTCAACGCTCTGTAGTTTTAACCTTCAGACGCCATGCCATTTTAAAAGTCTACATGTGCTACGATATGCCATTTTAAATGTCCACGGTAATGTTCACACCTTTATGTGTCCTGTATTTTGAAGTAGAAAATATATAGAAGAATTTTGTAAAAATTATTTTGAAAATTAATTCCTCCTTCTAAAAGTTTGAAAATTAACATTTTACATAAGAAAATAACCAAATTCCCTACGAAAACATTAAAATTGTTTTAAAATCTAGCTATTTTAAGTTGTTACTAGATGATCATTCGCACATTGTGCAGGAAAANATATATATTTCGGTGATGTAACAAATCTTATATGTTTAAAAATGTTGTGAAATATATATATATATATATATATACCTTTTTGATGATTTTGATATTATGTTTAGATTATATACATTTCTTTTTGAGTATTGTCAAATTTATCGAATGTAAAAAAATAAATAGTAAATTTATAGTAAATTTTGTCACTATTTTTTTTGTCTTTTGCTTTTATTTTGGTAGACATTAATGAAGTTAGAAAAATTTCAATTCTCATAATCAACTCTTTAAAATCTATTCATAAAATAATAATAATTAGTATTTTGATTGTTTCAAATAATTATTCATATATTAAAATCTTTT
>OVAN01005027.1:0-24403 GCA_900406275.1 Anastatica hierochuntica | reverse complement strand
TCTCTTCCCTATGCTTCTAGCATCTCTTCTCCATGATTTTTAAGCTCCAATCCCAATTTGAATCTNGCCATCGACCCAGGGGTCGATGGGAGACAACCTTAGGCAGTTCTTGATGTTCCTTGCTCCTCTTTGATGCTTGGATGATCCCATCTCTTCCCTATGCTTCTAGCATCTCTTCTCCATGATTTTTAAGCTCCAATCCCAATTTGAATCTACCATTAGAGCCTCCAAAAGTCCATCCCAAAAGAGCACCTACAAATGCAAGAAAGATGGATGCAAAATGCAATATGAACCTAAGCTAGACTCAAGACTCTAAATGATGCATTCTAAAGCTAATATGCTTATTTACAACCTAAATATGAATGAAAAGTAAGCTAAAACACACTAAAATATGCATGAAATTGTATGTACATCAAATACTTGAGAGAAAAAACCTATGTTTTTCACCTTGGCTTACGAGAGTAGAGTACTATGGGTGTTAAATGGCTAAAAGGACTTGTAGAACACTTTTTCATGTTTAGATAGAAAAAAAGTGAGAGTTGAGTCATGTAATGTGCATGGGTGAATAGATCTTCACCACGAGAGTGGGTTGGTCGATAATTAAGAGATCATTGGCCTAGGAATAGCTTTGATCCTCCAATAAAGCCTAGAGAAACCCATTTGCATTATTGGGTTTAATTCTAAACAATCTCCATGTCTCTTGATCGATTCTATCCATATTGAATCTTGTATTGTTTGTCTTGGTTTTGCGAATTAGCTACTTTCTTTAACTTTGTTCTTGCTTTCTTGGTTTATTCGTTGCAATGTGTTAGTTTTTTTAGGTTGTGTTGCTTCTAGTTTATGAAGTATATTAGGAACTACCACAACTCTCTTCCTACTTGCTTAGCTTAGGAGATATTGTGCATTCTTATTGTTTGAATCTCCAGTTTTCTGTGGATCGACCCCTAGCGTACCACAACGGCATAACTGTGATACTTGCAGTATTTTGTTATTGTTAGGAAGAATAAGATTTTTAAATGTATAACTTATTTGTGTTTGTGAAAACAAATCACGCAACAGCCACAACTCGTGATTTTGTAATATTAAGAGGCATGAATGGTATGCTCTTTGTGATGTATTTTTCCAATTTCAAGGTGGCCAAAAAGAAATGCATCATATGCTGCCACATTTTGAAATTGGACCTATCAAGCTTATAGCGCCATGTACAGATGCGACATCATATGAGGATGGTTCAAATGATAGACCATTATTTTTTCTATCTCGTCACTTCCACCTCCACTAGTGCCACTGACAATCATGTTTTGTTCACCATTTTTTACGTTCACAAATGAAGCAAATGAAAATTAGTATGATTCAATAATAAATAACCAAACGATTAAAGCATTTAGCAAGAACCACATAATGAAGCGTTCTGCGTAATCTTTATGAAATATTTCAAGAATCGCATTAGCTTATGCGGATATCACCATAAGGTTTTCCTGGATCACTTTTCATATCGTTGAGAGCTTATAGAGACGTTTTCCGAAATTTTCATACAAAACCTCGTGGAAATCATTCCCAGATAACTTATATTGTTCCGGTTGAGTGAAAAAAAACTTTTGTGGGATTGTTATTAAAAATTTCGCCAAAAATGTATCTGATGTTAAAACCAATTGAAATACATTTTAGACATCACTTTAGAAATTTTTTCGCAAATTCAAGCAGATAGCATTAAGCAGTAAGCGGATTTCATGATTTAAGAATGTAGAACTGCAAAAATATGAATTGAAAAATGTGATGAAATGAATGAATAAACAATTTAGAAAAATGCAAAAATACTGAAGAACCGATTAAGGAAAAAACGATTTCAAGGAGGCGAAAATGATCTTTTTCTTCAATTCATGAATCTCTCGCATTGTGATGATTTGAAAGATTTTGAATCCCAAGATACAACCACGATTGAATTATGATCGCATCACTCGATCATATGATCAATGAATTAAAAGAAGTAAAAGAAAAAAGAAACTACGAACTAAAACTCCACCATACATCTCGAGACATTTATGTTAAAAGGAGGAAGAGAGATTGAGTACATTTTTGTTGGGAAAAACGGACGACTGATTGAGGAGTAATCGAACTTGTTTTCACAAACTCATTTTCTTAAACTCGATTTTGATCCACCAAATAAGGGAAGTGGAGATCTGAGCCACAAAAATAGGAGCACTTGCAACTTGTAGTAGAGGAGATGTCCCAGCCTCTGCGTAATACCAGTTCGATTCGGGAGGGAAATAAATTTTTTGCGAACCAAAATGTTGACAAAAAATTTTTCGGAAAAGAAAATTTTTGTGGCTCAGAAGCCCAAATTCCTCAAGAACCCGAGCCGAACCGAGTCAGACAGACAGCGATGACGGCCGTATGTGAGTGTGAATTCAACGATCTCCTTTTTTCATCATAAAATCATTTCATAAGGTTTTGGTCAACTAGTTCCCGCTTGGGGAAGCGGTGAAACCGTGGTGCTTACATGAGTACAACATTGATTTTGTCTCTTGCCTTTTTAGCTAGGGCATCCGCGGTGGAATTCAAGGTTCTAAGAAATATAGAAAATGTTAAAATTTGGAAAAATACTTCTTAACGCTTTAAACTCTTCATGCTCCGAAGCGAATGATGGCAACTACTCCGGGTTAGACACCATGGTAATTAGTTGCATACAATCCATTGCAAAGACGTAGTCTACCTTGGACATATACGCTAAACATTCCATAGCCCACAACAGTGCTTCCAGCTCAGCGTGAGAGGGGGATTGGTTGACATGTGCGCTTTTGAAACCAACCTGACATCGTCTATCTCCCTCGAGCCTCACCCACATGTAACCACTGAAGGGTGATCCAGCATTCCACGACCCATCATCTGGCAAACCTTATCTTCCAAATCTTTAATTGGTACGGCCTGGGGTCTCGCAATATCTCTTACAAGTCCTGAATCCTGGTCGTATGAGCTCTCTTGCGCAATACTCTAGAAGGCTACTTCATGAATAGCATGGTCCAAAGTATCTTGGGCCGAAACCTGACAATTTTCAAACACAAATTTATTTCTTGTCTTCCAAATGAACCATGCGATCCAGGGAAAAATATGTAGATCCGCTTCATTGGTCCCTACGTTTTTTGCTTTCCAAAAGAGGAAATTAAAGTTTCCATAGAGAGAGGAGCGGGAAAAGAGGGTCGGGGCTGAGGGGATAGGTGTCAAGGCCCAAATTTATCTCTCTGGGGGGAATTCAAACAGCATATGATTAATTGATTCTTTTGTCATGCCGCAGATGGGGCAATCTTTTTCACAACTAACATGTCGAAAGTTTAACCTTTGGCATGTAGCCAGACATCCTGATAGACATTGCAACACGAAATGTTTAAATCTACATGTAGTTTTTAGTTTCCATTCTTGTGTCAATAGTGTTGTCACTGAAGTTCCCTGAACAAGGTGGTCACAAGCACGAGAGAAGCTTCTCGCAGCCCAGTATCCACACCTAACGATATAGTTACCAGACAAAGTAAAGGACCAACTGTACCCATCTCTAGAAAAGGCTTTTGTTGGTCTAATTCCCAGTATACGTTAGACATCATCTTCGGTAAAAAGTTCTCGAACTCATTCTTGTTTCCATTGGTTAATTGCAGGGTCAATAAGGGCATTCACGTGTAAGTAAGGATCGGTCTCTGCCCTGATAGTTTTTGGAGGGCAAGTTGGGATCTTGGGGATCCATGGCTTACTCCAAACTTTAGTATTCATCCATGAACCAATATTTCTTCGGAGTCCCGAGAGTAGAAGTAGCTTTGCAACCAATATAATCCGCCAACCATATGAAGGCCGATTTGTTTTCTGGACTCTTAGAGGGCTGAAAAACCTGAAATACCTTCCTCGCAGGACCCTGCACAGAAGAGAGTTTGTAAAACGAATCAATCGTCATAGCTGCTTTGCCAAGAGGGCGATATTGAACGCTTCGAAAGTCCTAAATCTCAGGCCTCCCTCCGAAAGTTGTGTACATAACTTGTCTCAAGCTAACCAATGCAACCCTCGACTATCTGCCTTGGTACTCCATCAAAAATTTGCAATTGCACTACTTAATTTATTACATATCACCTTGGGGAGTAGAAATCACGACATTACATATGTCAGAAGGGCTTGTGCGACCGATTTGATCATCACCTCTTTCCCTCCTTTGGATAGGAATTTAGCCGACCAGGTATTGATTCTACTTTGGAGGCGATCTCGTACAAAGGCGAAAACTTGTGCCTTAGAGCTACAAATATTTAATTGGAGGCCTAGATTAGTGCCCATTCCTCCTTCTTGGGAGATCTCCAGAGTTGCCTTGATAGCCAGTCTCTCATTAGCTGAGACGTCATTACCAAAAATGATAGAGGACTTTAGCAAGTTTTTTTTTGGCCCGCAGCTTCACCATACGAGCAAATAATATCAATGATCTCCTTACTTTGTTTCACTTCTGCCTTGCAAAAGAATAAACTGTCATTTGCAAATAACAGGTGGGAGATAGGGGCCTAGCACGACAAATCTGCAATCCCTGGATTATACCATACCATTATGCGTCCTAGAGTTGAGCTACTAAAGCTTATGTGCACAAAATGAACAGGTAAGGGGATACAGGATCCCCTTGTCTAATCCCCCGGGTAGGTAAAATATGACCACGTGGCATCCCATTTAGGAGAACTCGATAAGACACTGTGGAGATGTAGTACGTGATCCAATACACCCACTGAGATCAAATCCCATTCTCAGCATTAAGGCTCGTAGGAAATCCAATTCAACCCTATCACATGCCTTACTCATATTTGTTTTGATTGTCATGAATTTCTTTCGACACGCTGGATTAGATCGCAGAGCGTCGAAATTCTCATGAGCAATCAAGATATTATTTGAGATTAATCTCCCTGCCACAAAGGAAGATTGTGCCTCCGAAATTAGATATGGGAGGAGGCCCTTTAGACGACGGCTTAAGATCTTGGAAATCACTTTGTAGCCAATATTGCATAAGCTTATAGGTCTGAAACCATGCATCTCCTTCGGCCTTTCAATCTTCGGAATTAGGCATATGTTTGTCTCGTTAAGCTTTCTTTCAAGCCTTCATGTGTCATAGAAGTTTTTCATCATATTCATGAGATCGTTTCCCATAATATCCCAGAATTGTTGGAAGAAAAGAGTCGTCATCCCATCCGGCCCGGGAGCTTTCCCTGGTTTGATGGACAACAAAGCTTGTTTAACTTCTATTTCTGAGAACTCTTTTTTCAGGGAGCTATTCATTATTTTTGTGACCGACACAGGAATGTACCAGAGGCCTTGATCTAAATTCCTTGGTATAGCTGAGGTAAACAGCTCTTTAAAATAATTCACCACAACTTTCTCTACACCTGCCGTGTTGTCTATCCAAACTCCTTATGGGTTAGTCAAACTCAGGATACGATTGCGTGCTCTCCTATGTTTGGTTGAAGCATGGAAGAAACTTGTATTCTTATCTTCTTCTTTCAATCAATTATCTCTACTCTTTTGTTTCCATAAATTTTCCTCCTCTAGGAAAGCCTTGCAAAGGTTTGACTTCAGGTTTTTCACTTCCTCATTCGAGATATGCTCATTAGGTTGACATTGATCAACTTGGTATTTTAGCTCCTCTATGAGCTTCTATGTGTTGGTTTTGGCTTGCCTTTTCCACATAGAGATTGCCTTTCGACACGATTGTATTTGTTGAGGAAGAGATTTTAGGTTGTCGACTGGGTTTCTACCCCACCCTTCTAAAATGGCCTATCTTAATCCTGGTTTGCCAAACCATCGCTTGTCGAACATAAAAGACCTCCCACTTTTTTGGGGAAATTTTTGAACTCGCGCAACTAGGGGTCTATGATTTGAGCCCCACATTTTTAAATACTCCACATCATAATGTGGGAAAAGGTTATGCCACTCTTCCCCATGGCTCTGTCAAGCCTACATTTAATCATCCCATTTTGACACCCGCCCATGACATGAAATTTCCTTTATGGACGAATCCAATAAACCCACAACAGTGGATCATGTTTCTAAAAGGTAGAAAGGATGCATCTGATCTTTTCCTCCCTCCTCGCTTTTCATGGTTACCTATTATTATGTTAAAATCACCAATGGTAAACTAAGCCCCGATTCGGGTTGTAGAAATACGAGTTAATTTTTCCCAAACATATTCATGGTATCCAATCACTGAATTACCATAGACAAAGGTTTAAAAAACACGGTTACCATCAATAATCGTTTCAATATCGATCATACGATCTGACATACATAACACAGTAACTAGAAATTCTCTAAAATAAAATAACGCAAGACCTCCACTCATACCAGATGGATCTATAATTAACAAACTATCAAATCATAGAGAAACTTGAAGGTTTTGTAAAAAAGGCTGATGATTCTTAGTTTTCGAAAGAAAAAGTAAGTTAGGAGAGTAACACTAGCACAACTCTTCCAGTCGGTAAGTAATAGTTGTAGCACCCGCCCCTTGACAATTACACGCGATGATCTTCATTCTGGAATGTTAGATGGGTTATGGGACCCCATCTGACCTTCCTCGGGAATAACCACTTTGCTTTTGATGTACGCCCGAGATAACACTGCAAGGCACAAATGTACGTTGTAGTGGTTCAGGATTGAATCCACAGAGACCAAAGGTAGCACGAAGAATATAGAATCAAACAGCGGGCTAAGGCTAAAAAGATTTCTTTAAGAATGATGCAAAAATCGAGAATAAGAAAGCAAAGAAAAGCAGGCAGCAAACAACGGGGTTGTAAATCAATCAAGAAAGTGTTGGGCATCGGGTATTCTCATGAAAATAATTCATGGTTGATTCAAACTACAGTTTAGGGAAGAGGTTAAGAACTGTCTTGAACTCAAATTCTAATGTGGAACTGATCTACTTCCGTACTCACAATTCCCTATNTTAATAACTGTCTTGAACTCAAATTCTAATGTGGAACTGATCTACTTCCGTACTCACAATTCCCTATGCACTAGAAACCTCGAGACTAACTTCCGTTGACCCTCGATTTCTAGTCATGCAGTACTAACAGGTTTGNAAAATTCACTTAAACATCAACTTTTGTTGGCTTAAGAAGAATTGATCATCTATAATTCTTTCAGGCATTTAAACATTCATCTTCCACCAGTTAAATTACCTAAGTTTAGAAACTAAGTGATCAATTCAGTTTCATCCATTACGAAAAATCATAGACGAAGATCCATTAGATTAAATCCCTAATCATGCGATTCTATATCAACAACTCATGAATCCCTATGTGAGAATCCCCAAACCCAACCGGAGCTTCGGAGCTTCTCGGGACAGAGATTTTACTACACCAGTAGGTGGATGGACGTCAATTAGAGGTAGGTTTACCTCACCAGACGGTGGAGGGTGAGGAGGTCGCAGACCAGAACCGGAGCTTGAGTTTGGGGCGGAGGAGCGTAGATCACCACTCTAGATTCCTATGTTATTGCCTTTCCTTTGTCCTTGGCCGAGAAGCGAGAGAGGTTGTTTGTCTCTTGATTAGCAGAGATAACAGTGGTTCTAATTGGAGATGAGCATTCATGTCTTCATCAACAAGGTGAATGCTCAGGGAAGTGTTCTGGTGCGGACTTTGAGAAGGGTTCTGCCTAAAAGTATTGGTTGAGGTATGTCTCTGAGAAGTGTTCTGGCTTGCCTGTCTGTGCCTAGATCTCCATTCCTTGGTAGGGGAAAGATTTCCATGGCTTCTTCGATGAGAAGTCGCCGAAGAATGTTACGAGGTCTCTCGATTACGCGGAACAGGTAACCCCAACTTGCTCCATGAAATTTTGTCTTCAGATTTGTTGTGGTTTTGATTGAGGTCATGGTTTCTGCCTAGGTACAGGTTACGTCTAACCAGTCTTCTAGATGAGCCAAGAGACCCATGGTGACTGAAAATGTTCTCCTTAGAACCATCATCACCCCGATGGTGTTTCTGCTCTCTCTCTGGGAGTTAGTCTGCCTGCTTGTTGGCATGTTACCAGCTCCTAAATGGCTAACTTTCGCCAGTCTCTCAGATTTGTTGAGCTATCTTTTCTCCTCAGTAATTGCTGGGCATTTTCTCTCATCGTGGGAGATCATATTACAGGTGAAACAATAACGATACAACTTCTTGTACTTTAGTGTGACAGGAAAGGTTGCCAAAGAAAATTGAGATGGTGTTGGGGAAGTCTTCACATGGCCGAGAGCTCCACCATGCTTAACGAACACCAGATCTTTCCATAGGTGGGTAGGGATTCCCACAACCTGAATCCAGAATGAGATGGTGTTGGGGAAGTCTTCAAGAGCAATCGATTCCCATTTCTTCAGAGCATAGCTCCAATCATTAAAATGGCAAGGCCTCTTCCTCAGGACCTTTTGTAAAGCCTCTTCAGAATCAAAGTCAAGCTGGAATGTACCGTTACCCAGGTTAATACCTTGTACATGGCCTTCAACGTCCTGGATGTTGGCTCTAGGCATGTAGATGAGAAGAGCTAAGACAAATTTGCCTTCATGAAAGATTCTTCCCACAAGGGAGAGCTTAAACTTCTCAACAAGCTTGAGAAGTCAAAATCAAGAATAATGACAGGGGCGTCATTATCTTTAGCTTTCTCAAGCGTGGTGCTGGGTCTCCACCAGCTTGGGGTGAGATTGTGTCGAGAGCTAGAAGCCATAGGAATAGCTCAAACAATCGTGTAACTTGGGACAGAGAAGAGGAGAAACCTCCACCAAAATAGAGAACTAAAAGAGCTAAGGAGATGGAGGAGGAGAGGTGGTTTTGGAGGAGGTTTAGGAAGAAGCAAAGAGCAAGAAATTGTTTAAAGAAGTTCAAAGTTAGGAGGGAGATGGAGTTGAGTTTCCATTGGGACAAGGCTTATATCCGATGAACTGGGAGAGTAGTCGGAGAATCAATGGACAAAACTCAGGCTTCTAGTTTATATAAAGAAAAATTGGTGAAGAGAGGTCAAAACTATTAGGCAAAGGGAAATTTGGAAAAAGATACATGAGTTGGGAAACTTTCAGTTAATGTGCCTGAGAGAGTTTTTCACCCATCACAGCAAGTGGATTTTTGGTTGTGAATTCTCCAATCTCTTTTTTTGTCAACAAACTCATTCAATAAGATTCCAGTCAAGTGCCTCCGGCTAGGGGAGACAACGCAATTTGGTGCTTACATGAGAGTAAAGAGAGTTTTTTGACCTTGCCTTTTTGGCAAGGCTGTCTGCGGTGGTGTTTACAGCACGAGAAATATAGAAGATATTAAAAAGTGGAAAGAAAGACTTTAAAACTCTAAAATCTTCAAGCTCCGAAGCAAACAAAGGTCAATCCTCTGAATGGTTCACTAACGAAATTAGTTGCATGCAATCCGTCGCAAAGGAATAATCTACATGGGAGGTCGAAACCAATGACTCCATAGTCCACAACAACGCCTCCAATTCAGCATGCAGAGGGGATTGATTAGCAAGTGCACACCTCAAGCCCACCTAGCAAAGGCTCCTTCCTTCGAACCTTTCCCATTCGTACCCATTGAAGAGTGAATCCTTACTCCATGATCCAGCTATTTGACACACTTTCTCACTTAGCATCAGGGGCTCCAGAGGGCTTCGATCCAGAATCTCTGTACGGGGCCCCATGCCCTGATCGTTTGCGTTCTCGTGCGATGTACTCTAAAAATTTGCTTCATGGGTAGTGTGGTCCAATATATTCTGGACTGATTCTCGAGAATTCTCAAAACTAAATTTGTTTCCAGCCTTTCAGATGAACCATAGTATCCAAGGAAAAGCATGTAAATATGCCTCAGAAGTTCTAACTTTCTTCGCTTCCCAAAATAGGAAATTAAAATTTACATATAGGGAACTTCAAGGGATGACAGATGGAGCAGAGGGAATAGGAGCCAAAGCCCAGACTTGCCGTGTCAGGGGACATTCAAATAACATATGGTTAATTGATTCTTCCGCCTCACCGCAAACTGGGCATCCCTTCTCTTTACTAGTATGGCGATAGTTTAACCTTTGTCATGTAGCCAGACATCCCGATAAACATTGCCACACGAAGTGCTTTAGCTTACGCGTAGTTTTTAATTTCCATGCGTGTGCCATAAGTGAGGTCACTATAGGTCCCTGAGCAGGGTGGTCACAAGCACGAGATAAATCTCTCGCAGCCCAATATCATGATTTTACTNAACATTGCCACACGAAGTGCTTTAGCTTACGCGTAGTTTTTAATTTCCATGCGTGTGCCATAAGTGAGGTCACTATAGGTCCCTGAGCAGGGTGGTCACAAGCACGAGATAAATCTCTCGCAGCCCAATATCATGATTTTACTGTATAGTTTCCTGAAGAGGTGAAGGACCAACTATACCCATCTCTAGAGAACGGATTTTGAGGGTCAAATTCCTAAAATACGATTGATATCATCCTGGGTAAATAACTCCCTTAATCGCTCTTGTCTCCATTGCTTCGTTTCGGGGTCGATAAGGGCATTCACATACAAGTGAGGATCTTTCTCGGCATTAAGACTCTTTGGAGGTCTAATCGGAATATCAGGGATCTATGGTTCATTCCACACATTTGTATCCATCCCCGACCCAATGTTTCTTCGAAGGCCCGAGAATAGGAGGGGTTTTGAGGCCAAAATGCTCCTCCAGCCATACGACGGCCGATTCGATCTCTCGACTTTTAACGGATTACAATATTTGAAGTATCTTCCCCTCAGGACTCTGCTTAAAAGAGAGTTAGGATACCGAATCACCCTCCATAATTGTTTCCCTAGAAGGGCTAGGTTGAACTCTTCGAATGTTTTAAAACCCAACCCACCATCCGCCAATTGTATGCATAATTTGTCCCACGCCAGCCAGTGTATCCCACGGCTGTCCTCCTTTGAACTCCACCAAAACTTAGTGATTGCACTGCTGAGTTTAGAACATATAGCTTTAGGGAGTAAAAAACACGACATTACATATGTAAGAAGAGCTTGTGCAACTGATTTAATCAAAACCTCTTTCCCACCTTTGGAGCGAAATTTCGCCGACCATGAATTGATTTGATTCTGAAGACGATCTCGCACAAAGGCGAAGACTTGAGCCTTAGAACCACATATGTTTTCAGGGAGCCCCAGGTAAATCCCCATTCCTCCTTCTTGGAGAATTTCCAAGGTTGTTTTTATCAACATTCTTGTGTTAACCGGAACGTCGCTCCCGAACATTACTAAAGACTTTGCCAGATTAATTTTTTGGCCTGCTGCGTCGCCATGTCGGCGGATAATCTCTATAATCTCCTTACTTTGCGCTTCATCCACTTTGCAGAAGAATAAGCTATCATCTGCGAATAAGAGATGAGTAATGGGAGGGCTTGCATGTGACATCTGCAGTCCCTGGATTCTTCCATACCATTATGCGTCACGCAACTGTGCTACTAGAGCTTCTGTACATAGGATGAACATGTAAGGAGAAATAGGATCCCCTTGTCTAATCCCCCTAATCAGTACTATATGATCACGTGGCACTTCATTTAAGGGGATGCGGTACGAGACAAAGGATATACAACACATGATCCAATCGAACCATCTAGGGGCAAAGCCCATTTTCAGCATAAGGCTTTTTAGAAAATCTCACTCTACTCTATCGTAAGCTTTGTTCATGTTTGTTTTGATTGTCATGTATTTTTTCCGACACGCTGGGTTGGATCTTAGGGCATGAAAATTCTCTTAGGATATTATCAGTTATTAATCTGCCTGCTACAAAAGCGGATTGTGCCTCAGAAATCAGCTCTGGAAGTAATCCCTTAAGTCGACGGCTTAAAATCTTAGAGATAACCTTATAGCTCACATTACACAAGCTTTTCCGACAATATCCCATAATTGTTGGTAAAAGAACAGTCATTTCATCCAGCCCAGGTGCTTTTCCTGGTTTGATTGAGAATAATGCCTTTTTAACTTCTAGATCTGAAAACTCTTTTGGTAGTGCTATTCATTCTTTCTGAAACCATCACGGGAACTTCCCAGAGAAATCGGTCGGTATATCTGGCCCCTGTGGAAGTAAACATCTCCCTAAAGTAATTCATCGCTACTCTCTCAACCGCTGCCGCATTATCAACCAAGAGTCCATCTGAATTATTCAAACCCAAAATCTGATTCCGTGCTCTCCTTTGTTTGGTTGAAACTTGTGTTACTATCTCCTTCTTTTAGCTAAAGGACTCTCTAAAATTCTCCGTCCGCTATTCTAATAGATATTTGAAATTTCTACTTCTCTGAAATTTTCACTTTTTAAACAATGTGATAACTTCGCGTTAAAGTATTTTTTAATTAACTTACAATTGATCCAATGGTCTTATTTTTTATTCATAACAAAACTATTTATGTCCAAAAAGAAGCATGTTGATTATCCCACATTGTTTATTCAAAAATTGTTCAAAGTGTCATAAAATATTTCAATTGTCCAATATCAAAAGGATGGCTTGTCATATAAGCACAAATTCATACAACCTGAAGAAAATATCATATAGAGCAAACACATCGTATAGAGCGAAGAACCCACCGTAGTCCGAATTTCTGAAGCAAAACGCAACTCCATGACAGTGTCAATCAAAAGCACACCAATGCCCACTGGCGGTAAAGGATGCTTATAGACCGCACATCAGAAAGTATACCATGAAATTGAATCTTTGGATCAAAAGTTTCCGTAACCGCAGAAAAATTGGATAGCCAAGGAGATGTAGATTCAAAAGATATTCGTCCTGCTGCGTCTGTTTTGTGCCCCTGACAAACAAAGCACATCAACATGTGATACATTGGTTAAACGAACCATTTGCTATTCAAGAAGAAGAAATGATCTTCTCAGTTTTAATGAATTCCTATTCATATTGTTTTCGATTCTTGCTTACTCAACAAATGCTTTGGTAAGATACATAAGAAAAATCTAAGCTTTGTAAAAAATAATTAAGGAGAAGGATCAGAATATTGGCTTGACTTCCTCTTCATAAACGAGGAAATATATAATCGCTTAGTATAATCAGATTCGATCATTTGGGGAAATTATCATCACCTCCAATCTCCATTAACAAACGTAGTTAGTTAAGTTAGGATTTGTTCATCAACATATGGCAATTATATATAAATACCTTAACAAATAAATCGAAAAACTTTGAAAAACTGAAAAATTTAAGGAGAAAGGATCAGAATATTGGCTTGACTTCCTCTTGATGTAGAGGAAATATAAATTCGCACAGTATAATCAGATTCGATCATCTGGGGAAATTATCATCACTTCCAATATCTCCATTACAAACTTCAAACTATTCTTATATTATAAAACACTGAAAGTTCAGAAAATCACCAACAAGCACATAATTAAACAGACCATGCTTCGAAAAAAATTTAAGGAGAAGAGGATCAGAACATTGGCTTGACTTCCTCTGATGAAGAGGAAATTTAAATTCGCTCAGTATAATCAGATTCGATCATCTGGGGAAATTGTCATCACTTCCAAAAAAATCTCCATTACTAAATGCTTAAAACTTAAAACACAAACCCATAAACAAAAACATACAAATTTTTAGGAGAAGGGGATCAGAAAATTGGCTTGACTTC
The DNA here is from genome assembly GCA_900406275.1 of Anastatica hierochuntica. Lineage (NCBI taxonomy): Eukaryota > Viridiplantae > Streptophyta > Magnoliopsida > Brassicales > Brassicaceae > Anastatica > Anastatica hierochuntica. Next base: position 10,794 of record OVAN01005027.1, on the reverse strand, counting down.
CTCTTGATGAAGAGGAAATATAAAATCGCTCAGTATAATCAGATTCGATCATCTGGGGAAATAATCATCATATCCAAAATCTCCATTACTCAATCTTCAAACATCTTAAAACTAATGAAGCCGAAAAAATAAGGCAAGAACAACAGGTTACAAAATCAGATTTGCCCTAATCTGCAAATTCGAGCTGATTCAAAAGAAACCCAGAAGGTCCTTTTGCAGTAAATCAAAATGAAACAACAGATACAGGGGAAACAGATTTTGCGTCAGCTCATACACAACGAACATGAATAAGAACGATGGTAATCAGTAATATTGACGCCGAATTGTAATCGAAAACAAGAGTAGAAAGCAGATTAAGACCCAAAAAGTGAAGAACAGAGAGAGGATTTATAAGACTAGAAGAAGATGAAGTCGACGGCGAGTCTATTGGGGAATTGGTGTTTTAGTGAAAGGTTATTTATAAGTGCGATGGAGGCTTGTGCCGGGGAAAAACCCTAGCGCTCGTGTTGCTCTAGTGACTCGTAAATTTGAGAAATTGTCGTTTGGGTCCTTATGTTTTGTGGGGGATTCGGTAACTCACATAGAATTTTGGAAAATAAATTATGAGGAAATTCACAAACATCGATGATAATTTTAGATAGTATATTCTTTTTGGGGGTTGAATGTGAAAATTCACTAACCAAAGATTCCTCAAAAAGATTTACCATGAATGTAATCAACTCAAACTTCTCACGATTATTTATAGAAAATTTTACATCATAAGGCACTTTTTAACTAAAAAAAAAAAACTCTCGAGGACGAAAGTTAAGAAGTAGCCGCCGTTTGGATTCCGGTGGCGTGTGTGACCTTTATAGCCGTCGTCGGGATCTGTTTCTTCTCAAGATCTGTAATTTATTTGTAGTTTCTGTTTTCGGCTTCTCCGAGAAAGGCTGGCGGTGTTGTTTCAACGAGATCTGGTTAGGGTTTGTTGTTGGTTCAGATCTATCTGACGGGTGGTCTCCGGAGATTAGGAGAATATGGGCTTAGCTTCTGATGAGTTTATGCATGTTCTCTGGTCCGATTGATGGCTGGTTTATTTCAGATTTGTGACCTTTTTCTTCATGTTTCCTGGCTTGTGAAAGGTATTGTCGGCTTCGGCTTTGAACAACGGTGCAGCTCTAGCTGCGAACAATACCTTATTTCTGCTCTGATCTCCTTTCCGGTCTCGTCTTTTCGCCAACAGTCTGATCTCGAGGTAGTAGTTTGATTAGTATGTGTGGTTGCTTGCTTAGTGTCACATGGTTAGTTTGTACATTGGATTTTGCTCCCTTGTCTTTGCATTATTGGATTTCCTTTGTCTTAATCGGATCGCGTCCTTCATCATCCACGTTTTGGTTGGTAAATCGATTAAGTGGCTTCTCGCTTCTTCTACTACAACTAATCATCAAATTCGCCCGAGGTCTGATTAGATGGTGCGTCCTCTTTCGGTTATTGGTTGTCTTAGTATCGACTCAACCGCATCCGGCTTGTGCGACGGTGTTTTCGGCGTGCCATTTTAAGGAATCGCATTCTGCTATTTCTTCTGAAGTCTACTCATTTCAACAGAGGACAAAAAGACTCGAAGCCGCAATTGGATTTTAGCGATTTGTCATTATTATCTCCAGCTTCTCTTCTTAAGGAAGTTCGTTATGTTTAGATAAGTTTAGGATGCAATCTCAATTTACAACCTTGTTTTGGTTCGTTTAGTTGTTTATCCTTTGTTCCCGTGATATCGGGCTTTGCTTCCTGAAATTCCGAGCTAAAATTAGTCGAAGTTTGCAAGCTTTGTTTCCTGAGATTCAGAGCTTAGTTTAGTCGGAATTTGCAGGCTTTGACTCTGATTATGTATGTTTTCATATATTTTGAATATCAATTTCAATTAGGGAAAAAAGGCACTTTTTAATTTTGTTTTTACACTCTAGAGCACTTTATGCCAAAAGATACTTTTTCACAATAAAATGGCTAATATATCCTTTGTTCCTTCTCAACTCTCTTTTCTCTCACCTCTCATCTCATCTCATCTCTCCTCTCTCGTCTCTTTTTTTCCATAGTCATGATTTTAATTTCTTCTCAAAAATCATAGTTACAACCATTCTCCCATTACAAATCTTCAAATTATGATTTACCTGATAATTGCATTTACAAAGAAAAAAGTCGTGACACTAAAGTCCTAGATCTAGAATCACCGACAATTAAAGAGGTGAAAAAATTCAAGTACAAACACCCATGGGCTTAAAGTCAATGTATCCGCTTGTAGAGCTAATCCACACATTGCGAGCTCCACATAAGATTTTTCAAGGTAATACCCGATTTCGTGGATGAACTTATTATTGTAACTAAACATGATGTTGTAATTTGATTTGAATTTAGTTTTTCAGTTTCATTGTTTGTGGATCTAGTGAGAGACGAACGAAGAGAAAGAGAGACGAGAAATATAGAGATGGGTATGAAGAAGGAGAGAGAGAGAGAGAGAGAGAGAGAGGGAGGGAGGGATATAGAGATGGAAACAATTGAGATAGAGAAGGTGAGAGAGATCTGAAATACGCACACAAAGTGTTCGATAGAATTTCTAAGAGAATTTTTATTATCTTACAAATTTCGTGGACGCATCCATATGGACATGGCCAGGATTATTCCACTAACATTACGTTTTTATTCGTTGGAATAATCTACAACTAGTACTCATGGATTGACAATATATTTTTCGACAAGTCACATGTTCATATACCTAGACTAGTCCACCTCAACTATATTACTAAATTGGTGCTTCTAAATCCGACAGGAACAGGATATGGAAACCACTGTCACTGAAGAAAATAAGATAAAAGCATAAACACATATAAAGATCTTATATTAACTAACCCTTTTAGCTATTGGACGTGTCCACAAATAATTTTTTTCTATGCAAAAATGTAAATTTATACATGTAGAAATAGACATGTTCGTGATCGACATGGTGATCCTGTCCACGCATTTTTTTTAAACTGAGTGAGGAACACAAATGTTATATTCAATTAGGTTTTGTGAAAGAGAAAATTTACTAAAACTAAAACCAAAAACAAAGAAATTAACAATTAAAATAAAAAAACTAAACAAAATGGTTTTGTTTGAGCGAAAAAAAAAATTGATCAGATGAAATAGAAAATCAATTAACAAGAGGAATTGATGCAATGTATATGTTTGTAAAACAAGTACTGAGACAAAAAAAAATTTAAAAGAGAAACAGAGAGATAGACGGAGAGATGAGAGGAGAGAAAGAGAGAGAAAAAGAATGAAGGACATTTCCAAAAGTGCATTGAAAATAAAGAAAAATACCTTTTGGCAAGAAATTCACTTATTTTGAAAACCAAAGTCAAAAAGTGTTTTTTTATGTTAAACACTCTTATTTATAATGCCATTAGTTTCGTGCAAATGTATCAATGCAACAAATTGATTTCGAACCAATTCAATTTGATGTTCGTATAACATGTACTTTTTTTTAACTTATCATCGCTAGACCTTGAATAATTAGGATGGACCAACATTGTAAATTTAACATTGTAAAATTGCATACATGATTGATTCGTTCAACATATCTCAAAGAACGAAAGGATCTGGAGATACTAATTTTATCGTTGATCTTTGTTGTGTAAGTTTTGCATTTTGATATGTGATTCTCCCTCTCATACCTTGATCTGCTCAAGCTTGGTGTCAAATCTGAAACTAAACGCTTCTTCAATTACATTACCCATTATTTCTTTGACCGCTTTTGCTCTTGTTTTCGTCATAAATTCCTAAAAATCAAATGGCTCCGGTACCTTTAAAGAGGCTCTGTAATTGGCTAAATGTTTGTAAAATATTTAATTGTAATCCAATGAACCATACCAGGTTTATTCATGAATCTGCTCACTAAACCCAATGCATATGTGAGAACACAATTTGTGTCTATCATAGCATAGATAATGCTTCGCATTCGCATATGGTATATGTTTTTTTCTTTGCTTCATAATCTACTACGGCACACACCATGAAATGCGCATGAACAAATGTTGATACACTCTTTGACTCATTCATATTGAAGACTTTGAGAACCTTCTTGATATAGCCTAATTAAGATAATGTCAAAATTCTCTTTTCACGATCTCTCTCAATGTCCATTCCCAACGTCCTTCATCTCAAATATGTTGCTGAGTAGTTCCTTCACTTTATTTATCTTTAACATATCCATTGACGCAACCAACATATAAAAGCAAATAAATGTATGTTTCCTTGGGTACCTCCTTACGTGCATCCAACCTTTTAACAAGTTTCCAGTTTTAAATGTTATCCAATGAACTCACCTCTTCATCATATGCTCCTTTCAATTGAGCTCTTTCTTTTCTATTTATAAATTCCTTATACTCTTGAGATTCGTCAGCACACAAACCTTCGGCTACAAGTAGAGCAAATGCTATTATGTCATCACAATTAGAATAACGTGCTGATATATTCGAGCTTTTACTAACTTCTAATGGTGTTTTTATATATATTTAAACTTCCTGGAGTATTTTTATGTCTTTTGTGTTTTTTGGTGTTTTCACAGGTTGTAGGGTGTCTTGGAGAAAAATGAAGCAACTTGGACAAAAATAGACTTATGAAGATGTAGAATCATTTTGATGGATCAGACGTTTGGCTTTATTTGAAAGAGTTCCCACTTTTGGATCGAGCTAATATTTTGACAGAAGATAGCCACGTGAGTTATCTTTCATATGGAGGTGGTTTGAAAACAATCCAACAGTGCGATCAAAAGTTATGGCTATTTTCGTAAACACTTGTTATCCAGTTCTGAAAATTTTTCTTTTTGCCCCATACTTTCCATATTTTGCAGAAAAGACCCTTGAGCCGTGTGTAAATACTCTAGGACGAAAATTAGGTTATAACATACATAATTTTCACATAATTTTGAGCTTTTTTGTATACTTTTGGAGAATACGAATCTCAGACTTTGTAACCTTAAGAGAAGATTTATGAACCCTATTTACTTATTAATTTCATTATGTCTTTCTTTTTGTCTATGATTTTGTGTCCTTCAATTTGTATGAGTAGTTTTCTAGTTAGGTTTTAGGGTTTCAAAGGATTTCATGAATTGATGATTTAGGTTGTTAGATTTGAGAAAGTTATCTTAAGATTCTTCATCTAAGTTGAACTTATTGTTTGAATTAGATTAGCTACATGATTCATGATCTTAGGTTGATAGATACAACGGGAGTTGATTTAGAAACCTGAAAATCTTTTAGATGAACAAAATATCCTTCGCCAGCGGGAGTTGATTTTAAGGTATTTTGTGAACATATCAAACATGACCTTAATGCATGTTTACTTCTTTTGAATTCAACGAGAGTTAATTTTCATTGTTTTAAATATAAAGATTAAATACTCCAGGAAGAGATTTGTCTATCTTAGTGATTTGAGTTCAAGAACGTTGCTTTATTATTTCTCTGTCTGATTCCTATTTATCAATCATGTTTCCTGCGAATTACCCTGATGGCTAGCGTTTTTAATCTATTGATTTACATCGTTGATTTATTTTCTTGCTTTTTATTTACAACTGCATCAAAGCAACAACAAAACTTTGTGTCTTCTAGCTTGATCCGAACTAAAAATCGAAGTGTGTAACTGGTCTCTATGGATTCGATCTCATCTATACTATTGTGTTTGTTGTGCATTTGCAGTGATATCTTTCGGGTTAAAACTTTGAGTATCAAGTTTTTGGTGTCGTGGCTAGGGACTAATAACACATTCGATACTTTATCTTGGATTTAGTGTATGACTTGCACATATACACCACAATCGAATGGTGTGACCGAACGCATGAATATGACTCTAATGGAGAAGGTGAGATGCATTCTTGACGAGTCTAGTCTAAAGAAAGAATTTTCGGCTGAAGCAGTATTTATGTCAGAGTACATTTCAATGTGTCCGTCGTCGTAGATTATGAAGCAAAGACAAAAACATATACCATATGTGAATGCAATTGGATGCATAATGTATGTTATGATAGGCAAAAAGTGTGTTCTTACATATGCATTAGGTTTAGTAAGCAAATTCATGAATAAACCGGGTATGGTTCATTGGACTACAATTAAATGTTTTATGATCATTAATCCAATTATAGAGTTTCTTTAAAGGTGTCAGAGCTATTTGATTTTTAGGAATTTATGGTGGTAAAAAGAGCAAAAGCGGTCAAAGGAATTTCAAGGTGTATGTCGTTGTAGATTATGAAGCAAAGACAGAAACATATACCATATGTGAATGCAATTGGAAGCATAATGTATGCTATGATAGGCACAAAGTGTATTCTTACATATGCACTGGGTTTAGTGAGCAGGTTCATGAGTAAACCTAGTATGGTTCATTGGACTACAATTAAATGGGTATTGAGATACCTCAAGGGAACACAAAAATTTGAAGCTATTTTTCAGGAAGAATGCAGTGTTCAAGGTGATTCCTATCACGAAGTTTGAGGAAGCGGAAAACTTCCTTGGAATTGCCAAATAATACGAGCATCGTCATTGCCTAGCTAAACTTGGGTTTGCATTACCTAAGCAGCAGATCAACTTTGATTGTCATCAAGGTGGAGTTTCTTGGTTTACAAGTCAATTTTTTAGTGATGAAAAATCAAACAATATTGAGAAACTTAAACTACGATAAGTATAGTCTTATTAAGAATAGAAAGTTTTCCTAATAAGTTTATTGAAAACTATGGAATTTCTTTTTCCAATTAGGTGTTTTAGCAAACTCTTCTATATATGAAGGGCTCATGTGTTCTCCTCCTATCAAGGTAATCCTAAGAATTGGAAGTCACAATCGTTAAGATTTTTTGAGAGAAAGAGGTGCTTAATCTTTTTTCTAAAGTTATATTGGATTGCCTCTTGGTAGATACCATATACGTAGTCATTCTAGGTGAACTATGGGTAAACAATTGCTTGTTCTGTTTACTTTGTGCATTCTTCTTCTATACCCTTGATTCTACGAACTATATTCTCAATGAGGTAATTAGAGAGTTTGTTCGCTAGTTTGTGTGCTTATTTTCTATTTAAGATCAAACTGAATCGCTATTTTGGAACAACAAAAAGTACAAAAGCATGAACGAAAGAGAAGAACATTAACATTTGGTCATCAAACATAGTTTAGTCTCTGGTTTTTTAGTATTGTAACATTGATCATTTACTTTGTTGTTTGAATCAAAAGGGTTTCTTTAGATGATATAAATTAATGATTCTTTTCCGCTATTCTACAGAGTTTTATTATACATGTTTTCAAGTTCGTTTGGGGGATGCAGAAACAAATAATCTATAACACCCATCTCAACAACCCTCGAGAACGGCGTGCCACTGACCCTAACTTGTCAAACACACAACTCTAAACATAAAAGATCAACTCATAAATCTCATAAATAATGTTTAACACCAAAAATATCCAAACAAAACCAACAACCGTAGTAAACCAAGTCTAAATCTGATTAATAAATAAAATGTCTCAAAAGCCAAAACCAAATAAAATCAATAATCCCAAAATCACACTTGAACCATCCAACTCATCCGACTATTCGTCAGTCTCACCTGAAAAGGGAAAGGAAACAGAGGGGTGAGTGACAGAGGAATCACTCAGCGAGGTAGGGATAGCTGCACACACAAGTCCGCACACCCGGCTCAGCAATACAACCACGCTAGACTAGCCCTAGAACATGCAACAAACATGGCACCTAATGCGTCCATACATTGCAATCAATGGTCCTATCCTGCGAACTCAGTGATCGTCCATACCCTCCAAAGAGGCTTCCTAAGCATAGGATAAGTGCCCATACACAGCACCTTCGTGGATGCTTTATCGATCTAATTAGGGCTACGGACAACAGATCGACTTGCTGCTCGCACCCTCTGCACACATGACCGCGAGATACAACAACCTGGCTCTATACCCCACGCCTAGGTCTCCACATCCATATCCACATACATAATAATAAATCACAAACTAGCAAACATCATACGAGACAAGCAACAGTGGTATCATCTATTATCCTAAATCTGGTTTAACAAATAAGAAACACAAATAGACTCCAAGCAGAATCAAACAAGACATGTTTCGGTGCTAATATAACGATAATTGATTGCTAAACCAAGAGCCTACAGGGGGTTTATGCAGTAGCTCCTCACCTTAGCAAATCGGAAGAAAAGTGCGGCTTATGAATCTCGAACGCTTAACCAAACTCTGAATATGAAATCAGGGCAAAAAATGAATCAGAAAAGCCCCAGAACGGAGAAAAACATATTTAGAACAGAAAAGTGGGCCCCACGGATCAAACTAGACCGAACCGGTCAATTGACAAAAGTCAACGGTCAAAGTCAACAGTCACAGGTCAAAGTCAACGGTCAAAACCGTGGTCACGGTCAAATCTGTCAAATTGGTCAACTTTGGCCATCTCAGTCTGACACAGCCAGCAACGGTCTGGCACGTGGACCAATCTGATTTCGACACGTCAACAGGACTCGCCATGTTAGCAGCGACACATCACCTCTGTACCAACTGACCCAGTCAACAATGATCTGACACGTGAACCAATCAGATTCCGACACGTCAGCAAGACATGCCACGTCAACAGCGACACGTCAGCAAGATCTGCCACCTCAGCACTCACCGGAGTTTTTCCCGGCGCTTGTTCCGGCGACGGCGGCGGCGGTCCGGCGACAGGTGGCGGTGGGTCCTGGCGGCGCGTGAGGTGGCGCGTTTAGATTGCACGAAACTTCAAACGATGATTTCTGGAGCGTTCGAACTCCTATTGATGTGCGGTCAGCAGCTATGGCTTCGTCTTGGCGAGATCTATCCTCTAGTGACCTCATATTTGCGATCAGATCAATGAGCAGAGAGATCGAGGCAAAATAGTGCTCGGAAAGAGAGAGAAAACTATGATTAAGTGATTTTCGGTGGTGATTCGCGGTGGCTGATAGGTGATTCTAGGGTTTTTAGGTGATTAAGTGATTTTGCAGAGCTTCGCTAAGAATTTAGGTGATGAGAAATATATGAGAGGTGATGGATTTTTAAATAGAAAAAACTAAGAAGAGAACCTTGGGTTTTCTAAAAAACAAATTGGGCTTTAACGGGCCTCTGCAATAATTTTAAAAAGGTTGGCCCATTAAGGTTTTGGGATGTTACAAAACTCCCCCACTTGAAATGAATTCGTCCTCTAATTCGCCGGTCAACTGTCAACTTCTCCCCCACTTGGTTTCCAACCGAACTTCGTATATCTCGGGTTATACTTTAAAAAGAAACGAGACGAATAAACTTTACTAAGAACTAGGAAACACTAACGATTAATGGAATAATGTTGGACAGTCTCGTGCCTTTAATTTTTGAAAAATCCCAAGTCCCAAAAGTTTCTGAAAACCATTGAAAATTCAATTAAGTCACTACTCTACATCCTAAGCGCCTCTCGGGTCAGAACCGGGATGACAAACCGGCTCTGATACCAAAATGTAACACTCGTCTCAACAACCCTCGAGATCAGTGTGCCACTAACCCTAACTTTCCAAACACGCAACTCCGAACATAAAGGATCAACTCATAAATCTCATAAATAATGTCTAACACCGAAAATATCCAAACAAAACAACAACCGTAATAAACCAAGTCTAAATCTGATTAATAAATAAAATGTCTCAAAAGCCAAAACCAAATAAAATCAATAATCCCAAAATCACACCTGAACCATCTAACTCATCCGACTATTCGTCAGTCTCACCTGAAAAGAGAAGGGAAACGGAGGGGTGAGTGACAAAGGAATCACTCAGCCAGGTAGGGATAGCTGCACACGCAAGTCCGCACACCCGGCTCAGCAATACAACCACACTAGACTAGCCCTAGAACATGCAACAAACATGGCACCTAATGCGTCCATACATTGCAATCAATGGTCCTATCCTGCGAATTCAGTGATCGTCCATACCCTCCAAAGAGGCTTCCTAAGCATAGGATAAGTGCCCATACACAGCACCGTCGTGGATGCTTTATCGATCTAATTAGGGCTACGGACAACAGATCGGCTTGCTGCTCGCACCCTCCGCACACATGACCCCGGGATACAACAGCCCGACTCTGTACCCCACGCCCAGGTCTCCACATCCATATCCACATACATAATAATAAATCACAAACTAGCAAACATCATACGAGACAAGCAACAATGATATCATCTATTATCCTAAATCTGGTTTAACAAATAAGAAACACAAATAGACTCCAAGCAGACTCAAACAATCAAAAAACACATGTTTCGGTGCTAATCTAACGATAATTGATTGCTAAACCAAGAGCCTACAGGGGGTTTACGCGGTAGCTCCTCACCTTAGCAAATCGGAAGAAAAGTGCGGCTTATGAATCCTGAACGCTTAACCAGACTCTGAATATGAAATCAGGGCGAAAAATCAATCAGAAAAGCCCCGAAACGGAGAAAAACGAATTTAGAACGGAAAAATGGACCCCACTGATCAAACTGGACCGAATCGGTCAATTGGTCAAAGTCAACGGTCAAAGTCAACACTCGTGGGTCAAAGTCAATGGTCAAAATCGTGGTCAACGGTCAAACCCGTCAAATTGGTCAACTCAATCCGACACAGTCAACAACGGTCTGACACGTGGACCAATCTGATCCCGACACGTCAGCAGGACTCGCCATGTTAGCAACGACATATCACCTCTGTAACACCCCCAATCAGGATTAGGTCAAAGTCAACTAATCCGCCGTGCAACAATCAAACAAGA
>OVAN01005026.1:0-24405 GCA_900406275.1 Anastatica hierochuntica | reverse complement strand
CTAAGCTAAAACACACTAAAATATGCATGAAATTGTATGTACATCAGTTGTACCAAAATCTCATAAACTACTTGTTTTACCGCACCATCTTTTCTAACGACACAATCTTCAATTGTTGTCAGAAATAGTAGTTGCTCACGCATCGAATCGCTTATCCAAAACTTATTCTTGAATAATGGCTTAAGCTGGTTCATATCCTTGCAAAGCACCTTAGTCACCTTGGCTCTCAGCTTCTCACTATCCAAATCATCAGAATTCACAATGAAAGACCATCTCTTGTCCATCACAAGTCTAGAAACCCATCCGAAGAAGCCATTCTCTATAATGGACTGAAAACTCATCCCATCAAACATCAACAGTCTCTGCAAGATAACACACCAAATTCGAAACTCCAATGGACCTGTTTTTGCATTATACACATTCCATATAGCTCCATTCACGTTCAAGGATACAAACCTCAAACTATCATCATTTATATAGTGACTACAATGGAAGAACCTCTCAACTTTATCCCCTTTTGTTTTTATTAATTCTGAAAATCATTGCTTTGTTTGTACCAAATCATTTTCCCTTGACCTGTGTTTAAACTTAAACATCCATGATTTAGGAGATCTTGTATTTTGTCTCTCTTGTTGTACTCTTTGCCTTCTACGAATTAACACTGCTAATTTTTTTTGCACGTAAGTAGTGAATCTTCGCTTACCACCCAACATCTTAGTTGAAACGTAGTGTTTCAAGTCTCGTCTTCCAGCAAAGTGAAAATGGTCCATGTTATTGAGCTGAAGCCTCCAACATTTGATATATAAACTCATATTCCCCCTTGGAAAGAATATGTATCGTCTATTGTAGACCAAATTGTATGTAAACATCCATGACTCGAGGAACATACCTTTCTTCATTGTCTGATGTTTGCATCTCTTTAGGAGCATTTTATCGAGGACTTGGTGTGTATCAGGTTCCCAAATGGTATATTCATGACAATTTTGTGAATGCACCAGATAGTTACTCACCACTTCAAACGACCGCTTTTCGAAAACATCTAAAGGCTCTGTCTCTTGTATGAATTCAACAAACGCAAGAGTAATCTCCACTTTCTCTTTTTATTTGTTCGTCTTTGTAGCTTGTGGTGATTTCTCTTGTATATATTGCATCCCTTGTTTGTATTTGAACATCCAAGATTTATGAGACTTTCTCTTTTGATATAACTGATTCTTTGTAAGAGGCATTCTAACGAACACTTGGTAGGCATAAATTTCAAGACCAATTTTTGTATGAGATTCGTCAACTAACGTACCCCTTCGATAAGGTCCCATATCATAAATTGGTACCTCAAGGCATGAAATCAATTTCTGGGTTTGATCACCATCAAGACTCCTTGAAATCAGCTCCAACTTATCTGCATCACCATATTCACCCTATCTAACAAAACTATCACGATTACCCACTAGCTGTCGACGATTCTCGAGATGAGTAGTTGGGTCATCGCCGTAATCATCACCCTGGAACAATGGCCCTTTGTCTTTTCTGGACTCACCGAAAACTCTCTGTGTCAACGGAGGAGCAAAAGCCTCCAGCCAGTGATCTAACTTTGACGTGATCATCTGTTCCAGTTTATTCTCAAACGATCCAAGCTTAATATCCAACTTGACATTGATTATAGCTTCCAATCTCGTCTCCAGACCTCTCTGATTCGTAATAAGCTCATCCAGACGACGACAAACATCATCAAAGCTCTTGACCGGAGGGTTTGACGCATGTGGCAACTTCACTACAAATCCACCAACATCCTGATACGTATTCATCATCGCTAATGTTGATCCTTTGTCACAACGCACCAATTGTTAAGAACTTGTATCTGGTTAACTGTATTACTCAGATTATATAAAGATTCGATTACAAGAAACACTACAACTACCGATCCAGATTACAATCTCTGAATCGCATACGCCTCTCAAGCACGCAGGCTTGCTCACACAACTCACATATCGCATAAATGAAAGAAGATCATATTCACAAAATACTTATACTACTTCTTTGACTCTTGATAGCAAATACTCTTTTTGTTTTAGAGTCTCTTATTTCATGCCATCATCACTTCCTTCGACTCGTTTAGTTACTTAGTCTTCAAATAATCCACTCTTACGATCTTATCAGAGACCACCAAAGAAGAGAGAAGTTCCTAAGACGAAGAGAAGGTTGGAGAGAATGGAGCCAAGAAGTGAGAATTTTACTATTCTCATCTTCGTTTGTCCAACCGCTAGAATCCCCCCCCCCAACTTTACTCATTCATTACTTCAAATGATTTCCACTATTTCCAACCGAATATACAAAAAATAATCTCATATGTTGGGTCGGTATGAAAAGCAATATACTTTGAGAGCTTCCTTAGTAACTTCCATACAAGCTTTATCATCATATTGTTTTCTCTTCAGGAAACTCCTCGTCATGAGCACCCTATTTTTACCTGGCTTCACATTCTATCGTGCTCTCATACGCTTCAACCTTCCACTTCTGCGTTCTCACCATCAGATTATGAATCTTCATTGCAGTCATTAGCAAAATCCTGATCCATTGTCAACAATGATTACAGAAACTCATAAAAAAGAGAAAGATGAATAGAAACATGTTTTAGGCCGATCGCTTATAAGAATCTTACATATGGGGCAAGAACGCTACCGTCAAAAACCAACAAGGGAACTCGTAAATCTCGAGCAAGTGCTCCTACCAATTTCTCTCAGTAAAGCTCAGTGCCTGACTAAACACCAAGTTTCTTATTAGTCATACTACATTTCCTTGATAATTATACTTTGACCACAAAAAGAGCAACATCAAACATTGTGCTTGCCTTTTTATAGTCACTAACAAACATGGAACACTCTGGAGCAACATTCTTATGCTTGAAGAATCTAAACAAGCACCATACATTGAAGTAGCATTCTTTTTGTTAAGTTTGATGAGAGCAAGAATACAAAAGAGGTGTTTAGGAAGAATTAATAATAGACTCTCATAAGAATTTTGTTACAATATACATCAACTTATATAGATAAATATCTAGACCTAATTTCCTATTCTATGATAAACATAAATGTTAATAATATATTCCCAGATAATGGTAATTTTCCTATTCTAAGATATTAATATATTTCCAAGATATTTGGTCGATCTTCTCGATCTCCCAATACTTTTGATTTATATGTGAGCTAACACATTCCACCAAAATATTTTCCATGTGCTCGCTGTGAAAGGAACATGAGCAGAATATATTGGCAGAAATGGAGAACGAAACACGATAACAAAGAAAAATAATATGATTGTGTATTTTACCCTAAGACCAAAATCAAACTGAGCATCTGAAGATCATTTAGTGTTTCCGAATCTTTTAGTGACATGGTGGTTCTTGAGAGCAGCTCAAAAAGTGGATATGTACATAAATATCTCAATAAGCTCTTTTTTATTAGTTTGTTGTCTTTGAGAAAAGATTCACACATATTCAAATTTGAGTTTAGCTCTTAAAGGTTGTTATTGACATTTTTTATTATTGAGACTAAATTAGGTATTTAATACCACAATTTTGTACTAAAACATAAAAATGGCCCCTAATTTGAAACAAAATAAACATTTCTAAAAGACACTTCAATTGAAACGAGTACAAAATTTCGTGTTCATCTTCTTTTTAAAGAAATTCCCTATCACTGCCTTAGGGAAATCTTATTACTAACTCAACAAAAATATTTTAAAATTTATAATGGTATTTTCCAAATAATATCACATTTTTAATTGAAAATTTTCTAAATCACTTTAATGTGATAATATTCTACTATTTTATCTTATTATATAAAATGAAACGCGTTCGGCGTGAACTTGACACGTCGTCAAAATGTAACTCACGAGATTTCGACACATGTCACTGATCGATCAGATTGTTGAGATGTGTCAAGTATTTCAAATGTCCAATTTCATGTAAGCAAATTTTCTATTTTACATAAGTAAGTAAATTTTTTATTTTCATTACACAATAAAAGTTAAATATTAAATATTTTATTGGGTGAATTTGCCTAATATCCATAAAAACAATATTAGCAAAGATAAACATGTATATTTTTGAATTAAATTTAAATCAAAATTAGCTATAATTTTACAGTTTTGTCCTCCTTTTTTATTTTTATTATATGATTTAATTATTTTTTATCTAATTTGATTTCACCCCTATTTATTTGGATTGATATGTGAATGAAATGTAGAAAACAATTTTTCATACAAAAAAAAGAATAGTTTTTTTCTACTTTGTGTATTTTGAATTTTCCAAAACAGATACAACCTCTATATCAAAATAGCTGATGTTTAAGGATATTACACACATATTAAGAAAAAATTTAATTTTTGTATTTTTCTAGAATAAAATATCATTTATTATCTATTTAAACGTAATTCAACCAATAATAAAACAATATGCCGAATACAAATAGGCTAAAAGGTAAAAACACAATTAATTTTGCATTGAAAATCCAAAACATCATCTAATTTGATACAAAAAATTTCCCTAAAATATCAAATAAAGTACACGTTAAAATAGTCATTTTATCTCGAGTAGTATTTATATCTTCTGTATATTATTACGCTAAAAGACGATTTATAAAATATTTACTCCCAATACTTATAATTCTTATTATATAAAGTTGAACGTGTTCAACTTGAATGCGACAAATAAGCAAAATAGTAACTCACCGGATTTTTACAAATGTCATTGTTAGTTTGGGTCGTGAAATATGTAAATTTAGAAATAGAAATTAATATAAACTTTTTATTATTGATTATTTACTTTTTAAAAAAGATAAAATCAAAAAATGGAAAAATAGCTTATGTTAAAATGATAATTATATAGCTAAAAAATTAAATAAAAATAAAATTGTAGGAACATAAAATAAAAATTATAAAATACAAATAAATTTATAATGTATAAAATTAGAGAATTAATAATCTAATATATGTTTTCATGATTGTTTATATAATATATAAAGTTCATTTTAACTTTTAATTTTTGTACATCTCAATTTTTGACGTATGATTCATCATAAAAGAATGATTAAATATGCAAAAATAATTAAAGCTCCGAAGATATTTTTCAAAAACAATTGATATTTATTCAATTTATTTTTTACGTAATATGAAATATATATTTGATTTAAGGACACTCTCTTCTTTCACAAAATTTTTTTTATAATTTTCGATAAGTTAATTTAAGATTTTTTTACATGTGATACCAAATATAATAAATGAATAACTAGAACTGGATTTTTATCTACATTTACTTACAAGAGCGAGTGAGTTATTTAAAGGTGGATTTTAATCTAAACTCTACTTATACAAATCATAATTATGCATGTTACTAATTTTAAACTTTAAATATATATATTTTTCATTCGCGTATTACGCGAATCCTTATCTAGTATTAGGACTGGACATAATACCCAGATTCGAATAGTCGAAGCGGAACCGACCCAAAAAAGTGGAACCGGACCCAGAACCGGAACTGAAACCGAAACCGAGCAAATACCTGAGTGGATCCAAAGGTAAGGTAACTTCAAGTATATAGTATATCCGGATCTGAACCGATATATATAATATTAGATTAGTTTTTAAAGATTATTTTTAGTATTATGAAACATTTTTGGGTATTTTGAATATATTTCATGTATTTTTGAATGTTTTCGAAGGTTTCTATAATTTTTTTTTGTATTTTGATTATTTAGAAATATTTTTAGTATAATTTGATATACTTTTTTAAAAAATGGATATATGGGTATATTTTAAACCCGAAATACCCGAATCGAAATAGGACCCAAAAACATTTTGGATACGCCGAGAACCGAAATCAACTCGAACTTGACAAGAACCGATATGAACTCGAACGGAAAAATAACTGAATGAATCCTAAACTGGAACCAAAGAACTAATACCCCAATGAACCCAACTCAATACCCGAACGGATACCCGAATGTCCAGTTTTATATGATATAATGATAATTGATGTCAACCATGTGGACTTTATTTTTAGGGTTAATTTGCCAAATGTGGAAACAAAAAACAATATTTAAAAAGTTTGGGGTGCTAAAAAAATTTGTTTCATAAAAACACCATCATCCTCTTAAAAAAAGCTGGGGCAAAAATGTAATTGGAAACTTTTGGAAGTTTGGATTGTTGATTAATGGTAGATTATTGGTCGACCTTCATATTTTCTTTATTTTTATTTTCAGTTCTTACAATTTCTACAATTTTCTACTATACTCCAGTGGTTTAGTTTTTTTTTTTTTTTATTTAAGAGGATATTTGAATGGACTGAATTAAATTTAGAAATGTTTTATTATTTAAAAAAGTATTTTAAAATCTAATATGATTATATTAGTGATTTGAAAATGTATCTTCAAATCCAATGATATTAGAAATATTTTAAACAGTGGAAATTTCTATTAATTTGAATGTGTTTTAGTATAATTACATAGTTAAAAATACTAAAACTCAAATTACATTAGTTTTAGGTGAGGTTGCATATAATTTTAAAACTAATCATAATGATTTGTCTAATTCACCCAATTTCACCTTAAACAGATTAAAATCTGAATATTTGCTTCAGTAAATCTCGCTTGTAATGTACAACAAACTATTCTTAATCGGAACTAGAGATAGCGTGAGTGTTTTTTAATTTTTATGTATTCAGGATATGATTGATCATATTTAGATTTTTCGAGTATCGATTTTAAAATTTTCGGTTATTTAATTTTTCGGATTCGGGTTCAGGTTGACGTCAACCATGTGAACTTTATTTTTGGGTTAATTTGCCAAATACCAAAACAAAAAACGATATTTAAAATGTTGGGAATGCTAAAAAATGTGTTTCATAAAAAATACCATCTTCCTCTTAAAAAAACTAGGGCAAAAAAGTATTGCCAATTTTTGGAAGTTTGGATTGTTGATTAATGGTAGATTATTGGTCGATCTTCATATTTTCCTTATTTTTATTTTCAGTTCTTACAATTCCTAAAATTTTCGACTATACTTCAGTGATTTGTTTTTCTTTTTTTATTCAAAAGGACAATTGAATGAACTGAATTAAAATTATAAATGTTTTATTATTTAAACAAGAGTTTTAGAAAGTATTTAAAATCAAATATGATTATATTCGTGATTTGAAAATTTACCTTCAAATCCAATGATATTAGAAATATTTTAAACGGTGGAAATTTCTAATGATTTGAATGTGTTTTTTGTAGAATTACATAGTTAAAAATACTAAAACTCAAATTACATTAGTTTTAGGTGAGGTTGCAATCCCTTCGACGTATCATCAATGCCTAAAATTCTCGACGCCATCCGGGATACAAACGGTGAGAGGCGACCAAGGCATGGCACGAGCATGCTTCATTGCTGAACTCAAGCTGCATAACCCACCAATGAACGATAACGACGATGATGACGTCGAGTTAGCAGATACAGTTGCAATGAAGAAACCAAACGAGACACCCGAAGCAATGAAAAAATGCACCGCTCTCTAATCAAAGCAAGCGAAGAAGGCTATCTTAAGCCCTAAGTACGTTTATCTTTTCTTTTGTAATCAGAACTATGACTTGTTTGATCCCTTAGGGGTACGTAGGCAGCCTTTTACGAGGCACAATCACCTATCTATTAATGTTATCTGTCATTTCAATTCCCTAAATCACGCATTAGCGATTCATCTCGCGAAAGTATGCAGCAATTCAAAGAATAACTAAACAACGGGACGACCCGCGAAACCTTCTGGATTCTTTCCGAATTTCGTTGCCCAATTGAACCCACGAAAACAACGTTCGAACGAGCGTAAGTGGACTGATCACCCACGAAAACCTATTTTGCACTTTGAAGTAAGTCGAGCCCGCCTCGTATCGGATGCAGAGGCCCAATTGAATCCACAAACAAGTCGGGATCGCCCCGCACCGTCAAACGCAAACAAACGCAATAAACTCATAACGAGTAACACACAAAAATATATAATAAAAGGAAAATTTATTCATACAGCATAAAAATGCCCTCGTCGAGAAATCTAGACAAAAACTACAAAGGTCAACGAGACGACAAATTGTCCTCGTCGAAAAATCTAGACAAAGAAATAAAAAAACACAGCGAAGCAACAGAATGCTCGCATCACGAAAACTACTACAAAAACAAGGAAAGAAAAGAAAACAGAAAACTCAAGAGAGGGATTGCGGTGCCTGCGACGGAGATGAACAATGCGAGTCTTGCTCGGTAGAGTTTCAGCCCAGGGCTAAATGTGCCACTGAGCAAACCCTTGATGTCACTAGTCGAGACCAGCGGACTACCGTTGCAATCCCTTATGCTGCATGGCATCAATTCTCCGTCTGCCGAACAAACGCATCTTCGCGAAGGGGCTCCGACCTAGTAGAGGCAGGCACATAAGGAAGAGGCGCGGAAATCGGCCAGCGAAGGCGCTACCCAGTCATCGGCAGAAAGCTTGGCTATCAGAGCAAGAGACTTCACCTTTGCCTCTTCAAGCTCGAAGTATTTCTTCGCGTCCTCGATGAACAGAGCAGGGACGTCGTCCTCCAAGCTCAACCTCAGGCGCAAATACTCATATGCGCCCTTAGCTTGGAGAAAAGATACAACGAGGTCATCTCGCTCTTCCTCCTCCTGCTCCTGACGACAGAACTTGTCGAGGCGAGCATGGAACAACGACTTCAACTACTCTTCAGTCGCGCTCCTCTCACGAGCAACCCACTCCGTCCTCGACTTTCGAAGATGTTCCGTCTCGGAGTCCAGCTTCGCCCGAGCATCGTCTAGCTCCGCCTTCAAACCAGAGGCCTCCTTTTCTAAAGCCTCCGATCTGGCCCCTAGGCCCTCGAGCTTCTCCTGAAGCGCCTTGTTCTCTTCAGAAAGGCGTTTTGCCTTGTCCTCGGTCCTCTATTGACAATGCAAACTTATGTCAGAGGCCCACTGATACGGTAGGACGGTGCATTCAAAATATACCTGATGCCCGTCTAGCTTAGCCTCGGCTCGAGCAAGAGCTTCCTTCAAAGTGGCCTTCTCCTTCTTGAGCTGCTCCACCACAACTCTGGCCACATCCGCGCTCTTCCGCTCCTTATCCAGTATGGAGCGGAGAATCGAAACATTATTGTTGATGCTCACGGCAAACTGCAAAAAGAAGAACATATAAATATATATATATATATATATATAATGATAAAAAGAAAGAAGTAATACCATCGTGGCATCACGATAAATCCTCTCGTAGGCGTCACCATCCTCGGGTAATGTTGCCCGAGGCATGTAAAGGTTGAGTCTCAGATTGAAGAACAACTTCGCGCACTTCCCCGAATTCGACATCAGAGGAGTACGTTCCTCGTGTCGAAAAGTGAAGGCGTGAGTAGCCTCCTTCATCCTCTTAGGGTCAGCGCGTACCCCTTGGTCCTCGGAGTGATCCCGTGACCTCTTCTCGCCAAGATCAGTACGACCTGTCGAGATCAACAAAGGCTCATTTTCCCGAGCAGCCTCCGATACCACCACAGTAAGGGCGCCCTTATTGAGAATAACCCCTTTTGTCGTTCTTTGAAAAGAAAGGGCAGGCCCACCTCCAGCGACCTCGCCAGGCCTTGTTTCAGGTGCATCCCCCGAGGAAGGAGGGATCGGGGAAGGCTCTGAAGCAGTCTCAGGAAGAGTCTGCCTGGAAGGTTCAGTGGCCTCGTTAGGCCTTGACTCGGGAGCAGTCCCTAAGGGAGGAGGAACCAAGGAAGGCTCAGAAGATTTCTCAGGCGTAGTCCGCCCAAAAGAATTGATAATCTGAGAACGGCTCGCCCTCTCAGCAAGGATCTTTTGCCGCTTCTGCTCGGCATAGCTAGGCACCTTCAAAAGATCGAGCTTCATTGTACATAAAGAACGCAGTGAACTCACCCAAAACAAAACCCAACAAAAACTCCAAACATCAAGACAACATAGAATGCCACCAAACTTACGAGGAGGAAGAGAAGAAGAGCGAAATTGGTCGGTTACGGACGAATCAAAGATAGAATGCCACCGACAGTCAGGGAACTGAAGAAGACGAGTAAGATCAGCGTCGAAGTTAAGAGGATGGCCTGAATATGGAGAATCAAATGCAAAAAAGACAAGGAAACAACAAGAGAAAAAAAAGAGAGAGAAGATCATCAAGTCGCGAGCATGTGCCCAACCAAGACTTCTACCAACAATCTCGGAGAAAGACTGCCTAAAATAATCAATAGATCAACGGAGATCTCTCTAAGAGCAACAAAGAAATAACGACGCCACCACTGTCCTAAGTCATGCTGAACCCCGCTGACCAGCCTCATTCCAGGCTTGAAGTTAACAGAGAAGATACCACGAAGTCTGGGCTCGCACTAGTTGACGTCACCATTTCCAATAATGAGCAAGACAGCTCAATACCCAACCGAGAGGCAAGAACCACAGTATCAACCAATCGACGAACCGAGGCTGCGGTCAACTGAGCGACAACAATTTGGTGGCGTTCGCAGAACTCTACCAAAAAGCGAGGTAAAGAAAAGCAAAGTCCACACTCCAAGAAATAAGCCTCGAAGGTAGGGAAGAAGCCCTCTGGAGCATCCTAAGGACGACACCCGAGATGAGGAACGCAAATCTCGAGTTCCCTCGGAAAACCACACGATCTCGCCAACTCTCGGATAGATTGAGTAGTCATCAGAGACGACCCAACCACATCTTTTCCTAACTGGTCCTCAGCCTTCTCATCCCCCCGACACTCGCGAGCATCGCGAGAGAGATTTTCGGTCCTAGATCGCGGAACGGAATAACTTTGACGACAAGACTTACGGCAAGGTCCTCTCACCAATCTTCTAAAACCACCAAACCTCGAAGACAAAACAGAACCACCACGCGCGGGCCTTACCATCTCCACAGTTCAGAGGAAGTTGCAAAAGGAAAAAGAAAACCTATCCAAAAACTCAAAAAGAAACCCAAAAATACAGAAGAACGAAGAACAAAAACAGAAATACACGATTCTATCAAAGGAAAGAGAAGAGAGAGAAAGGAGAAAGAGGTACCTGTAAATCGCCAAAAGGATAACTTGGAAACGGCTCAAGTCCCCATTTTTATATAAATAAATTAGGAAGCATTAATAATAATCACAATCTGGGAAACCGAAAAGACGTTTAGGCGGAAAAATGAAATTTCCAAGGCCAAACCCAAAGCATGCGTAAACGCAGAAGTCACATCTGCATCAAAGAGGTCGTCAGACTACCGAGCCTCGATCACAACCTTTTTGATAGCCTCGTATCACGACAATCAAAACCGAGGTGGGGACTAACTGTTGGAGGAGGGATTCGCACTCTCCGATCGAGTCTTGACCCATTTAATCAAGACCAAAAGTGGAAAAGGTCCAAAGAAAAGAAAGACCCACTTAAACTTGGAAGCCCACCTACGAGCAGAAACTCATAAACAGAATCACGCCTCATGAGTCAGAGAGAAGGGGAAGTCCTCGAAGGATAGGACAAAAGGAGACAAAGTGACATCATTCCTTGAGGAAAGAGACGTTATGCGAGACGCTGATTGCAAAGAATAAAATGAGGAATACGGCGGGGGCGTATGAAAAGCACGCCACAACCTTTCGACCCTCCTGCAGGCGACATGAGCCCATACCCGACAAACAGGACTTCTCGATAAACGTGTGGACAGGCGGCAAACCTGCGCCGATGCAGATAAAGCAAATCAGGCATAGTACGGAGCGACAGAGGCAATGAAGGAAAAGACAAGAAGTAAATTGGCGGGAAAAAGTAAAGTACAACAAGGAGAGCTATAAAAGGAGAAGGCCAAAGCTAAGAGAGGGATCCAACTTTTGACCTTAATACTTAGAACTTGTAATTCTAACCTCGCTATCCACGAGGCCCATCACTTTTGTTCTTCCTTATTTCATAAATACAACCTCCTTTTTCTGTAATCTTTAAATTTAATACTTTAGTTTGGTTTGACCTCCAAGAGAAACTAAGGTCAACAAACCATGTATCGGCACGAGTCCATCAAAAGTCACCAAAATTTTAACCAAGAGAAATAAGCAAATAAAAGAAAGTTATAGATAACGAGAAAACTTACGTCTTGTGTATTGTGTGTGACTTTCTTTGATTTAGTTGGTTTCTGAAAATTTTAGTTGGTGTAGGTCTTTAGTGTTATTATCATTTAAAACATATGTGTTTAGAACAGGTTTTATAAAAACATAAAATTCATTTACTAGATCTCTTCAGGTTCCATATCATCCATATAAATTATCTTTCTCCCTTTTACCAAATTCGCAAAAACTCGTCCGCGATCTAAAAGAAACGATTTCGGTGGTCGGCGGTGCCTCCTAACTGTCGACCGCCACCCCTAGATCTCTTCATGTTTTCCCTCTCTTCACCCTGAGGCTTCTCTGTCTTTTAACCTCCTCTTTACTTTACTGTCTCTCCTTCATCGTCGGATAGCGGCCGGATCTGACAATTCAAAACGGCGGCAGAGTGTGTATTTTGTCACTCTGGAGTGGTGGCGAGGTCGTGGTTAGACCGTATTCCCTCAGGTAGCCTTAGAAAGATGTAGATCTAAGTCGTCAGTTTGGATCTGGGTCAGATCCGTTTCTCCAGAAGCAGCAAATGTCAATGTGTGTCGCTGCCTCGTAGCCTCGTTTTGCTTTCCTTGTCTCTGTCGATTCTGTTTCAAAATCCTCTAGGGTTTTCGCCAGAGCTTCTCCTCCCAAAACCTATTTTGGGTTGACCGACGGCCTTGAGGAAGCCGTTGAGGACCTCTGTTGGTTGGTTCTGTCGGTAGCTAGCGGCTCTTCTTCTTCGATTGGGGCCGACGGTGTAAAGCACTCATGTGCTCTGCTTTGAGTTTCATCTCCTCTCCGCTGGTCTTATCCCGAATTGTAGTCTCGGCTAGTACTATACATCTCAAAGGTCCTTTGGCTGGACAGTGGCCAGATTCAAGTGCCTAGGTCATCCGCCTACTTCCCTCAAAGCTTCCTCACGTTTCACAGTTAATCGCGGCTGTGTTTAGTGGATGTATCCTTCGGTTATTTAAAGAGTTTTGGGGCTGCTACACAAAGCTAGACGTCTCAAGAAGGATCGGAATCAAGTGCCCTAGTATTTCGCCTCTTCTGAGAAAGGTCAACAAATTGGAATCCTCCATTTTCTTCTCCATCGACCTAATTGTTTATGTAGGTATTTGCTGGTAGGATAGCAATCAAAGATCACTTTAGATGAGGACTTCTTAATGCTTTCGACTCAACCATTATATGTGTTAGCATCATAACTAGGTGTCTTATCCTTGTTTTGGTCCTAAACTTGTCTTTGAAAGTCTTTTTTAACTTTTTTGGGGGGCTTTTTCCAGGACCATTGCTAGATTTCTAACTAGCTATCTCAGTTACACCTGTATTTGATGTTTCAAGAACAAGTTGTGTCTCTTGTGTCATTGTCTTTTTGGTAATGAAAATTAACATGCTTATCAAAAAAAAAATTGATTTACTAGTGCCTGAAGTTTTCAAGTGTAAACGGCTCTTAATAAATTCTAATGAATTTAAATGGAAAAATCCAATATATAAAAAAACCATAAAATTACAGACATTGGTTCTTAGAATTATATCTCGAACTTCGAATCATGAAAGCCCCTGATTCAGATGGGATGACTAGCATCTTTTATCAACAATTTTGGGATGTCATAGGCAAAAGATTTCATTAATATGATGAATACTTTCTTCGAGACATAAAATTTTGAAAGAAAGCTGAATGAAATTAATATTTGTCTTATTCCATAAACGGGTAGACCATGTGAAATAGCCGAGTTCAGACATTTTAGTATATGTAACGCAGGATTTAAAGTAATATCTAAAATTCTTAGTCTCCGAATAAATAAATTTTTACCATAATTGATTTTCGAGACACATTTAGCTTTTGTGGTTGGTAGATTAATACAGGTAACATCCTTTGCGCAAGAAAACTTCCACGCCTTGAGATTCAATCTGACGTGTAGAAAAATTTTTATGGCAATCAAGACTGATATAAGAAAGGCATACATCTGTGTGGAATGAGGGTTTCTAAGAGCCCTTATGCTAAATATGGACTTTAACAGTCAATGGGTATAATGGATTATGAGTTGTATTACTACAGTGTCATATTGGGTCCTCCTAAATGGCAACTCTGAAGGCCATATACGGTCAACTCGGGGCATCAGCCAAGGAAACCCAATATCCTCATATATTTTTTTACAGTGTACAGAAGCCCTTATCGATAGAATTAAAAGATGTTGAATGGAACGAGAGGATACATGGTTTCAAAATCTCTTGGGCAGGTCCTCCGGTTTCACACCTCCTCTTTGTAGAAGATAGCCTTTTATGTCGTGTTGATGAGACAAAAACCAAAAAAATTATTTATATCATCTGCTCTTATGGCGAAGCTGCAGGAAAGAAGATTAACCTTGCAAAATCATATATGATGTTCGGAAACGATGTTCCGACATCTACAAAAGCAATCATCAAATTAAACTTAGGAATATACCATGAAGGGGAGATGGGCACATATTTAGGACTACTTGAAAAAATATGTGGGTCTATGGCACAAATATTCGCTATTATCCAAGATCGTCTTTAGAGCCGAATAAACACTTGGTCGGCAAAATTTTTGTCAGTGAGAAAGATGTGATGATTAAGTCAGTGGCGCAAGCACTTCCGACTTATTTAACGTTGTGCTTTTTGCTCCCTAAAGTAATATGCTCTCAGCTAAGTTGTGTAATAGCTAAATTATAGTGGAGCACGAATTCAGGTGGAAGGGGAATTCATTTGATGACATGGGATAAGTCGTGTATACAATTATCAGAAGGGGGTTAAGGTTCAGAAATTTTGAAAAATTCAACCTAGCCCTTCTAACAAATCAACTATGAAGATTATTACGCTATCCCAACTCCCTTGTGAGTAGAGTCTTAAGAGGAAGGTATTACACATATCACAGCCCCTTGGAGATCTTAAAATCCAATCGGTCGTTATATGGATGGCGAAGTATTTTAGCAGTAAAAATTCTCCTACGTTCGAGACTCTGAAAAGCTATTGGATCGGGTATGACCACCAAGGTTTGGAGAGAACCTTGGATCCCCGATATTCTAGCTAGACCTCCTATGGGAGTAAATACCGAGAAAGATCTTCTATTATATGTTAATGACCTTATTAACCTGCGTACCAAACAGTAAAAAATGGATCACCTAGAAGAGCTATTTTCCCAAGAAGAAATTAAATGCATCAAATGAATAATATCAACTAAAGCTTATTCTAGAGATGGTTATAGCTGGTCGCTTTGCTTGTGACCACCCTGTTCAGAGACCTACTGTGACAACACTTTTGGCACAAGCTTAGAAATTAAAACTACACAAAAACCAAAAAAATCGTGTGGCAATTTTTATCAGGATGTTTGGCAACCTGCCAAAGGCTACATTACTGGCATATAAGTAAAGATAAAGAATGCTTTGTATGTAGCATAGAAGAAGAAATTATAAATCACATGTTGTTTAAATACCCTCCAGCAAGACAAGTGTGGGCATTGGCGCCTATTTCTTCATCTCCATCCATGTTCCCTCGACTTTTCTTATACGAAAACTTCACATATCTTTTCTGGGAGGCAAAGAAAATTGGAACAAATTAGGTAGTTCTACATGCTTTTCCTGAATTTTATGGCTTGTCTAGAAAGCAAGAAACTGCCTCGTTTTCGACAACTTTTAGGAAAAACACAAAATATTCTAAATCACGCCATTTAGGAAGCAGATTTTTGGAGCAAGGAGATTCAAATTGCACAAGAAGTGGACCCACAAACACCTGAAGAAACCGAGACCCCTAAGGCTAATCCCGTGAGTCCTTGGGTTGGAGAAGCGCATGTATGCCAAGGTGATGGCTCTTGGAGTGTTGATGCTTCTTTTAGTGGATATGGATTGGATACTCTATTGGAAGGCAAAGATGTTAATCTAGATATCGAAGTGCACAAGTCAATCTCTCTCCCCTTCATGCAGAGTTGGAAGCACTGATGTGAGCTATGGAATGTATGATTGAATCCTCTACGATAGAGACTGGCTTTGTAACGAATTGTATGCAACTGATGCCGATGTTGTCTAACCTAGAGGAATTGACAGCATTTGCGTCAGAACTAAAAGATTTCCAATCATTAAGATGTGTTTTCTCTATGTTTCATATATTTTATATTTTTAGAAACTTAAATGTTGTTGCATATAATCTTGCCAAATTGGTAAGGTTAAAAAATGTAATTGTTACTCATGTAAAAAGCATAGTTGCTTCCTACCCTCAGAAGGAACGATGGTCCAGAAATTTAATAAATGAGTTTTGACGACAAAAGAAACACAAAGTTTGAGATAAATATATACATAAAAATTAATTGATAAATTAAGAAGTGAAAGAAACCAAGATCCACTAAAATATCAATGCCGCTCCAAGGGCACAAACTTCAGTCGACATATGCTACAACAACTCGTCATGGACGCCAAATCTATCAACGTACGGTATTTCTCCCTCAATTTGGTGATTTTTTGGTATAATATCATCTTCTTTAGGTGGTTTGACTTCTCTGTAATGTAAATCGTCGCTTCTTTCTATGCTTCTATTCTTCTATTCCCAGTCCACTCATCACTTTCGAGACTAGACACCAAACATTCATGAACACAACATGATTTCTCCAATTGAGCTTCAAGAATCCCTTTGAGCTTCAAAATCCCACATGCCATAATTTTTATGAGATATCAACAAAATGAACTTTTTAAGTATGGGGAGTTGAAGCATTATATATGTATGTAGCAAATAACTTACTTGACTTAAACTCATAACTCACAATTTAAGTGAATGTCTGAGTACAAGACACAATCAATCTGAAGAGCAATTAGTAAATAGCTTTAGATACTCGAGCTGACAGAAAAACTCACAATATTTTGTCGTCAATAGTGGTATGGCTGAAGTAAGTCATGAAGAAAGTTGTTTGGCTTAAGTCAGACATCCCATAAGCTTCTCAGATTCATCATGTCTAATCATCATGTCTAATCTTCATTTCTACCTTCACAAACTTGAGCATTTTCACTAATGAACAAAAGTGACCAAATTTCTCCAAAACTTTGAAGTCTTTAGAGAAGAAGCATTGACGACATATCCGCAGTCATATTCTATTTGATGGTTATATAGTCTTTGCATGATGTACAAGTTTTGCAATGAAAGGATCACAATTGCGAAGGTTATCAAATCGCCGTTCGACCATTGATATACAGTCTGCATTTCAATGATAGGGCAAGTGGACAAAAGCCTATGAACAAATTCATCCCAATAAACGAATCTGACACATACAAGGGACAGAGTCTTGAAGGTCTGGAGAAATATTGTCAATGGAATATCTCAAATCAAACCACTTCCTGGAGACATAAAACCAAGAGTCCTTTACATGTAAATAAGCTCCTAGGACACAACATGGAACTTAAGTGGGAACGATTGGAAAGAAGCTTGAGATCACGAACATGTCTAACACATCTTTCATGTTCTCCAGGTTCACAATTACTCTCAAGTTTAAGGTGCATTATTTCTAGAACTTTTTGAAATCGGTTTGTAACAACCCGGTTTATCTTATCTCGGTGCTTGTTCAGTAAACCATTTTTCTCCAAAACTAATCCGAACCAGTTTTTCTTAACCATATCCTATTTAAAAACTCTTAAAACCTATTAACCTAAATCTTTTTCCTCCAAATCTTTTCTAGTTGTCGAACTATTGTTCCAGAGAGAAAGTTAGAGAGTTTTTCGAGCCTAAAGAGATGGAGACAAGAGAGAAAGAGAGAAAAAGAAAGAAGGTAGTGCAGTCCAGCAGAACACAGATATGTCGTGGGAGAATTGAAGATGGACCAAGCAAATCAATTCAGATGGATCTCAAATTTTTACAGAAGGTAAAGAACCCTTATATCGACATTTCCAATTTTATAGAACGTGTTTTGATTGAGTATTTCATTATATATGGTCTAATTACTGAGATGTATATGTGCAATCTGATTCCGCGACCAATCGAAGTTTGAAGGGTGTTTTCGAGTGCAAACGGAATCTGATTGGAGTAAAACCGAAGCCCAAGGATAGAGGACATCCATAGCAACATTCTTACCGTTCGGATCGTAAAATTAACGGTTCTTTATAGTTTTATCCTTTTGTTTTTGAACGTGTTCTGTTCTGCTAGATTTCCAGAGATAGCGTGTTAGATTGTTTTTCGGTTTTGGTTGAGTTGTTGGTTGATTTCGGATCTAATCTTTTTTGGGATCAATGTAGGAACTCCTGTAAATACATTGGTAAAATGAACACCGGCTTCGGGTTCATATGAGTGGAGAAGCGGATTCCAAAAGTTAGCAGTGAAGATGTCCGCGTTAAAAGGAGGTGGAAGAGCATCAAGTTTGAGATTCCAGAGAGTTTCAGATGACCATAAATGTTCCCGAGAATGTGTCATTATTCGGTAAGTAAAATTATCGTTTTGTCCATGTCTGAGTTTCCTTTTTGGGAAGTTTCCAAATATGACAGGTTTCCATATTTGGTAAGTTTTCTCTTTAGGGAAGTTTCCTTTTTGGGCATGTTTCTCTTTTTGGTGACTTTTATTTTCGGGCAGGTTTCCTTTTCAGGAAAGTTTCCATTTATGGTAGGTCTCCATAAATGGAAAGTTTCCGTCTAATTCGGGTTCCTATTCCAGGTTCTTTTCAAGAAAGAGGATCATCAAAGGAGAATAAGGATGAAGAGGATCGACGAGGGGGTAAAAGCTTAGAAGGAGGATTGTCAGTCAGACATTCCGGAGGAGCATCTTCTATGTGGCCAATGTGAGGAGAATCTCGGTTTTGTCGCATTCGGTAGTCGTTTAACTTGCTTGTTAATGTAGGTTTAATCCGGCCGGTGTCGAGCCATAAGTATTGGCACGAATAAAAACTATGTAATATGTAATGCTAAATGACATAAGGTTCTATACGCCTAAGTGTGATTGTTTGATTGGGTCGCTAAGCCGAACCTAGGGTAGAACCTGTGTGAGAACGTAAGTCCTAAGAATGACTAGGGTTAATTTGGCATTGTGTGAGAATTACGAAAGATGATAATAGGTCTAGGTTAATTCGATGATGTGGTTCTCTGATGGATAGTCGCCTATCCAATTTACGGGTGTGATGCACTCTGCCCTAGGGCTCAGGACCCTGGACGAATCGAGAGGTGAGAAGTAGGACCTTCGCGTCGAGCTAGACGAATGTAATCAAGAGGGGAGGTGGCCATATGGTAGTGTCATACGTCCAAGTGTCCAGACGGGAGGGTAGCTGGACCAATGGATCTAAAACAACTGGGTCTTATTGGAAAGATGTGGGCCCTGGCGAGGATACTCGGAGGACCAATTCAGGCTGACTAATAGCTCACGGGCAGCAAGGCCATGCGGTGGGAGGACCACTCTATGTGGATTGTGTCGGAGTATACCACAAAAAGTAGGGCAGGCGGTGGTAGGACCTCCCTCTAAGACTGTGCCGAAAGACTACGGGGAAGCAGGGCCAGGCGGTGGGAAGATCGCTCTCTGTGGACTGTCCCGGGTAGGTCTTGTGTTAGGGCACGGGGGAAATGTCATGGTTGTAAGATGCACTAGGTAAAAGAAAAGGTTTACAAAAGTTTTAAAAGAAGTTTCTAGTAAGTTAGGTTGTTTACTAAAAGCTTTCAACTTGTTAGTTGCTTGACAGGCATGGTTGGTGCTTCCGTGGGGTTTAGGATTAGGTATGGACTTTCGAGGTTATGCGAAAATCAGATGAGGCGGAGTTGGGTTCGTCCTCACTGGGTAGCTTGTTTGAAAAGTCATCCATCCCTCTCTTTTCCTCTTTTTCTTTTGGTGTTTCCGCAGGTTGTAGTTAGAAGCGAAAAATAAATGACCGGTTGGTGAATTTTAATCCAGTTTTGGCGGTGCCATTTGGGACATTTCCAGTTCTCTCGGATTAGGGTCGTTACATAGTTATTTCTAGAACTTGGGGCTTTGCTTAGAGAAAATTATTATTTTAAGAGAATTGCTTTTTTAAATAAAAATTCGACTTATCAAAATTTTGAAATATTTTTTATTTACAATTGTGCTTTGACTAATTTTTTAAAACTATTTTTTTATTTCTTTTTATCAAGATTAATTTACAGAAATACACTTAAAATGAAAAGAAATTTTACATTTACACCTGTCTTTTAATGGTTCTCAAATATACACCTCAAGTATTAGGGTTTAGGGTTTAGGGTTTAAGGTTTAGTGATTAGGGTTTAGGGTTTAGCTATTAGGGTTTAAAGTTTAGGAATTATAGTTTAGGGTTTAGGGTTTAACGTTTAGGGTTTCTTTTAGTCTAGGGGTATAATGATCTTTTTCATTAAAAAGGGAGGTGTAAAAATAAAAAATTTTCAAGCAGGGGTATTTTTGAAAAACAGACAATACAAAAGTGTATTTTTGTAAGTCTCCCTTTTATCAAAAGTAAAGTTGCTTTTAGTCCGTCCCACTTTTAATTTAGTGCAAACTAATTTAATGTTTAATATATAAGATATAAGCTAAAAAAATTTTATTTATCAAAAAATAAGATATAACCTTGTTATACCAAATATTCGAATTGTTGATTATTTATTTAATAAAATACCTAGAATATTTGAAAATATCGAACTACCCAAATCAGTTTAAAATACTTGAAAATATTCAAAAATTTCAAAAGCATCCAAAATATTTAAAAATTAAAAATATTCGAATATCCATGATTTTGGCTATTTATCGATTTTTTATCCAACTATCCGTTGTGAATCGAAGAAAACCTAAACTAAGATTGAGCTGAAATATGTTCGACTTCAATATGGCTTTTAAGCCTCTCTACCGAACTACCGACCCGAACCTGCCCAAATAGTCTAATGCCATACCTATGCAACAATGCAAGTAGAGGTGGACATGGAGCATATATCTTCAAATTTTTCAATACTTGTTATTTGCTATGTTTTTTATGAATATTTAATTTTCTTATTTGCTTTTTCCGAAAAAAATGTAGATATCCAAAAAACGGATTTCCAGAAAATTCACAGATATTTACAGGTTTCTCATCGGTTTAGTTTAAAACCATAAAATTCACAGATATTTTTCTATCTGTGAATTTTCAAAACCAAAAAATAATATTTTTTTTTGAAAATGTAGTTTTGACAATAATGTAAACTCGGTGAAAAAAAAAACATAGTGTAAACTAACAAGTGAATTATATGTTTCGCAAATTTTTAAATTAGTTAAAATATAAGCGAAAACAAAATTTAACAATACTATTTTTATAAAATTTTACTATTTTCTTGATTTAAAACTTTTGTAAGTACTTTTTCCACAAACTTTTATAAGTAACTTGATGAATAAAATTTTAAAATTGTATGTAGAGATATTGTATAACATTATACTACATTTAATAATATATACATATATTTATATATATGTTGGAATGAATATCCATCTTTTAAAATTTTGATATTAGTATTTACTTTTTTTTAAAGATTTTAATTTTTAGTATTTATTTTGTTCCCAAAATATATATATATATATATATATATATATATATCCAAATTTATCGGATAATCACTTTGCTCAGTCCTAAATGCAAGAAGTAATATCTCTCTAATTTTGTACTGTATTAAACAGTACGGATACTGAATGCAATAAGTGATCTCTTTCTCTCTCTCTTCTTTATGGATAAGATGGTAAGTAAAAATCTAATCAAGTCATCATTAAAGTTGCTTTTGAGTTGTTTTTTTTTTGGGTCAGAGCTTTTGAGTTTAAATTTATTTTGGAGTAACATTTACTTAGTTCTTATAGATCTACATCTACCGGAAAAAAAAGAAAATTTAAAAGTTAATAATTTGACGTAAAAGCAAGTCTTTTCATATGGTACAATTTTTTTTGTCCTATTGTGTGAATCAGACTCTGTCAAAGGCAGGTCTCAGTAGAAAATAGTAGCAAAGGCTAATACTCTTGTAAGCTGTAATGCAACTGTTGATTTTAGCATAAATTATAATTATTGTTAAAAAAAAGTACTTAAATTATTACACTTTTGTAGTTTTCTGAAACCTCTGTCTCTTTTAGAGGCAATTGTGTAATCTTTGAAGCTCTCTAGTCTCTACATATACATTGACTTGTCTTTCTCTTTCATTGCCAGCAAAGAGAGACTAAATTATACTATTTGTGATTATCTCTTCTTTATCTCATTCTTACTTATTATAAAGTTACTAGTGATTTGATCTCTCTCTCTATGGATCCAGGAGCACGACGAAGCCCACACAGTAGCAGAAGGGTTCCTTCAGTGGGAACAGAAGGGGAAGAAGAGTTTCAAGAAGAAGATGTGTGGTCAGTTTTGCGAGAAGAAGAAACTTCAAGTCCTGAAATGAAAATACCCAAAAGTCATTTCTCTTCCTCATCATCTTCTACATCTTCACCATGGCACATTCAAAGAGACAACAAGGTCTTCAAGGTAAAACAGTTGTCTGCACCTATGAATGTCCCTGATTGGTCCAAGGTTTATGGTAATAACACAAAGAGCAACAGAAGGAGTAGTCATACTTTGCATTCTCATGATGATGATGATGATGATGATGGTTGCATGGTTCCTCCACATGAATGGGTTGCAAGAAAACTAGCAAGAACACAGATCTCTTCTTTCTCAATGTGTGAAGGAGTTGGAAGAACACTCAAAGGAAGGGATCTAAGCAAAGTGAGAAATGCTGTTTTGAGAAAAACTGGATTCTTGGAGTAAGTAGGATTATATTAGATCATCATCTACATCATCCATGTGCATGGAGCATCATGAGTTCCTATAACTCTTGTTTAACATTATCATCTTCATGAAAATACTCATCTTTATGGTATCCACATCATCATCATTATCAATGTCATTGTCGTCATCATCATGTGGGGATCACTATACCTAGAGTATTTTCTTAGGCTTTTTTAATTGTTATTATTTTGGTGTCACTTTTTTAGGGTAGATAAATATCATAGTGATGATGATGACTTGTCAACCCCATGCATTAGGGCCCATTTTATTTTTCTTCTGTGTTTTTTTTTGGTTTCTCTTTGAAGGTTTTTTTTCTTTTTGATCCTAGCTAGAGAGGGCATATGCTTTAGTACCTTTCATTAGAACCTCTTTGAGTTTTCACCATTTATGGTGAAAGTTTTTGTCTTTTTGCTATCAATGTTATATATTAAATATTTATCTATCTATTTTCTTAACAAATCTACCACCAATAAGTCATCAGCTAGGTCCAATTTCGGGACTACACACCGTTTACATGGACTAACGATTTCATGCAAACATAAACTAACCCTAAAGATGCCGAGGATACAATTCCGAAGACTCATCAACCACAAACATTCAATCACACTTGAGGAACATACTTTTAAGGATTGAATTCATGATTTCTTTCTGAACTCTTTTGATAAATAGTTTCGATTACTTTTCTAATAAAGAAAAAGAATTAAACAGCAATGGGGAATGATTTTGTTACCTGCCAAACCACCAGCACTCGGGTTCTCTATCGTCAGGGTTTTTCCTACGCATGTTATCCGCAGAAAACTACACTGCACACCACCATCAGAGCATCTGACGGGACTTAATCCTCAAAACCGAATCAAGACATATTCCTTAAATCGAGTATCATTTATTCAATAGAACCAATAAAACCCTTAACGGCTAGCACATAAATCCAAATAGTTCAACATAAACAAAAAGAACCCAAGTCTAAAATTAATGTGAGAACTTATTAAAAAGAAACTCGACACCCAAAACGAACACCGGACCAACCATCATCTTCCGTTTACTCGTCATGCTCACCTGCAAAACAAAGAAGGAGAGGGACAAGGGAGAGAGAGGGGTGAGTGACAGGGGAATCACTCAGCGATGGAGTGGATTGCTAAACTCGCAACACCGCAGAAAAGACTTAGAATACCTTCTAAACCAGCATACATTTAACACCAAACAAGCACCTAATGTACCGCTGATGGCTCAGGTTTTCACCCAAGAAATCACTGCAAGCGTACAGTTAAGCACGTTGTAGTGGTTCGGATATCGAATCCACAAGAACCAATGTCGAACGAAGAACTATGTATCAAATACGGGATAAAGCGAAACAGAGATGGTTGGTAAATGATGCAATATCGAAATCAAAGGAAAAAAGGAAGCAAGCAGGCAAGAACGAGTTGTAAATCAATCAGAGAAAAACGCTGGGCACAGGGTGTTCTCAGGGAAATCATTTCATCAGGATTGCAGATTGTTAACAGGGAAACAATTAAGATCGATTTTAGCTCAATTCACAAGATTATAATTAACCTATTGTCGCAGTGCTAATTAT
>OVAN01005025.1:0-24407 GCA_900406275.1 Anastatica hierochuntica | reverse complement strand
TAGACTTCAACCATATCAGCTCCTTGAGCGTGAAATACATAGAGCGATATTTCGCCTCAGCAGAAGAACACGAAACACGAGGTTGCTTTGTAGTCTTCCAGGAGATAGGAGAACCCCCAAGCTGTATAAACCATCGAGTCAAAGATCTCCGTGTAATCGGACAGCCAACCTAATTCGAATCACACCAGGCTACCAAAGAAAGATTCGTCCTTGCCTTGAGTAAGATACCCTGTCCTGGATTACCCTTCAAATACCGAACCACACGAAGAGCTGCTTCCCAGTGGGCCTTCTTGGGTTTCTGCATAAACTGAGACAAGATATGAACCGAGTACGACAAATCAGGTCGTGTTACCGCAAGATAAATCAATCGACCAACAAGTCTCCGATAGCCAACGACATCCCCATAATCTTCACCATCATCAAGTGCAAGGCGGTGATTCTGTTCTAGAGGAAACGCCGAAGGTTTCGCACCAAGTAAACCTGTCTCAGAGATGATATCCAAAGCATACTTTCGTTGACAAAGATAGATACTTGAAAAACCTCTGGCCATCTCAATACCAAGGAAATATTTAGAAATCCCCAAGTCCTTCATACGAAAGCAGGTACTCAAATATACCTTGAAATCCTTAATCACACGAACCGTACTTCTAGCAATAATAATATCATCAACATATACCAAAACATTCAACCGATCACTAGCCTTCTTCATCGTAAAGAGCGAGTAATCCGGAATCGATTGAACAAAACCATAATCCCGTAAAGCAGTGTTCAACTTCGCAAACCAACAACGAGGAGATTGTTTAAGACCATATAAAGACTTGCGAAGTCGAAGTACCTTAGATGGATCGGAAGTTCGGAAACCAGGAGGTGGACGCATATAAACATCCTCTTCTAAATCACCATGCAAAAAGGCATTATTAACATCCATCTGATGTACCTCCCAATCACGTGAGGCAGCAACCTGAAGAAATGATCTCACTGTTCCCATCTTTGCCACAGGCGTAAATGTCTCATCAAAATCACTACCCTCAATCTGACTATTTCCGTAAGCAACAAGTCGCGCTTTATACCTCTCTAGTGTACCATCAGAACGCAACTTCACCGTAAAAACCCACTTACATGCGATTGCTCGTTTTTCTTTCGGAAGCGTCTCGATGTCCCAAGTATGACTCTCCTCTAATGCATCAACTTCATGTCGTACCGCATCACGCCATACTTCAAGTTTAACAGCCTCTGTATAATTAGAAGGAACATCATAAGCAGTGAGAGCCGCAAGAAACGCAGTATGAGTCACAGAAAACTTATCACAGTTAACATAATAAGAAATCGGATATGGTGACGTATAATCTTCAATTGGTGTATAACAACAGTAGTCAAGACATAATCATGAAGCTTTGTGGGAAGCTTATGTGATTTATGCCCGCGACCAAGCAAGGGTTCAACATGAACTATCTCCGGAGATACACTCGGTGTAAGATCCGCGGAACTTTCGCCATGCGCAGGAACTTGTCCTCCAACCATTCGCGAATCAGCCCTCTTTCCAAAAGATATAACCTGTTCAGAATCAACATCAACATCACCAAGCATTAAATCCAAGTTCTGAGCATGCGTGAGAGTCACTATTTTGGCGGGTGAGGATTGATTGTGTGTCACGAAACCAGAAGGAGAAGAAGCCTCAGCTACAGTACCCGTGGGGTCTACCACTTCTGAATCTCGAACAGGATCAGTAGCTAATTCCATAATCACGTCATTCTCATCATCATGCACAGGTGGTGTATCACAAGGAGAAGACGTCATAGGAGAGTGATCACCAAGCGGCAATGATGACTGGGAAGATGACACAGAAAATGGAAATTCGGATTCACAGAAAACAACATCTCTTGACGCAAAAATTCTCCCAGTTTCTAAGTCATAGACCCGCCATCCTTTCTTCCCATGTGGATATCCAAGAAATAAACATCTTATACTTCGAGACTAAACTTATCTCCACAATGATTTTGATTGTGTGCATAACATAAACATCCAAACACTCGCAAATGATGTAACGGTGGAGCTCTCTTGTATAAACGTTCAAACGGTGTCTGACCATCTAGCAAAGGTGTAGGTGTCCTGTTAATCAAATAAGCTGCAGTAAGAATACATTCACCCCAAAACTCAATGGGTAAAGATGCCTGAAATCTCAAAACTCTCGCCACGTTCAAAATATGACGGCGTTTTCTCTCAACACGGCCATTTTGCTCCGGAGTACCAACACACGAAGTCTCATGATGCATACCTTTTTCTCGAAAATATGAACTCAGACATAGAAACTCGGTTCCGTTATCGCTACGGATCGCCTTAACCAGAGTCTCAAATTGTCGCTTAATGAGTGCTATAAACTCACGAAGTGTACGTGAAACATCTTGTTTCGAAGGTAGAAGATATAGCCATACACTACGCAAAAAATCATCAACGATAGTAAGAAAAAATCGAGCACCATTATGAGCCGGAGTACAGTATGGACCCCAAAGATCGCAATGAACCAAATCAAATAATGCAGTAGTTTTATTGGTACTAATCGGAAAAGAAGAACATGCCTATTTAGCTCTAACACACGTTTCACAAGTCTTATTCTGCAACTTAGAAGTAGAAACACCAGAAATAGATAATAAATCCAAAACACTATGCGAAGGATGTCCCAAGCGATGATGCCAAATGTCCGCTGAAATTGCATTCGTCTGACAAATCGCACCCGCAAACTCCAGTCCTCGCAAAAAATACAATCCTTGCACTTGCTCAGCCACTCCAATCAGCATCCTGGTAATGCGGTCCTGAACAACGCACAGCTTATCAGTAATCTGAAACACACACGCACTGTCGCGATTCAACTGAGAGACATAAACCAGATGACAATCCAATCCATCAACAAATAGAACATTCTGTAAAGTAAGTGTTGGACTCAACACGACTGTTCCCTGTTGTCGAGACAAGGTAAGACGGCCATCCGAAAGCTTAACTGTCAACGGTGTCATATCATGTATATTCGAAAGAAACCGCATTGAACCTGTCATATGATTAGTTGCACTGCTATCAAAAATCCAAGAGCCAAGAGTAAACATACAAGACAATGATTCATGAGCTGGTGGTTTTCGCTCATTAAGCAATGTGACTAGAGTATGCCACTGTTCATCCGAAAGTCCACTCAAACCAATTTTATCACTTGTTGTGACATTATTAACCGATGGTGATGTTGTCGAAGCTGCAGCCACCACATTTGCTCGGATCATTTCACTGCATGGAGTTCTACCCGTAGCCATATTACCTCCTCCACGACCACGGCCCATGTTTAAGCGAGGTCTCGGCCTATCTCCCCACCAGCTAAGATAACCCAAGCTTCGGAAACAGTTCTCCGCTACGTGTCCAGTACGATTACAGCTTGTGCGATGAAGCTTTGCTCTCTCTTCTCTGGTCATGTATGTACATTCGTCTCTTATCGGAGGTCCACGATTCAGACTGTTATGAATGCTAGTCTGAACAGAGTACACCATCGAATCCATATGCTTCTCATCAATCACTCTTAATGTTTTCCGACTATCCTCATCTTGCAATAAGGTATTGTATGCCTCATCTAGCTTCGGTAATGGATCTCGTGAGAGGAGATTTGACTTAACTGTTCCATAAACCAAATCATCTAACCCCTTGAGAAACTCATGGAGCTTATCCTCCTCTCTCTCCTTCTGCAACTCAATTCCGATGGCACAACTACAACACTTAGTCACTCTGAATTCCGCCAAAGCTGTCCATTGTTGCATCAACTTAGCATAGTATGCCTCAATACTCATTCCTTGCTGGCGACATGTAGCTATTTCGGCCTTAATGCGTTGCACTCTTTGGCCATTCTTTATAGAGTATCGAAGCTTAATATGCTCCCACAACTCACTTGCGATTTCAATACCCGACAAAGTCGATCTTATTTCCTCTGAGATCGTAAGCTTTATCCAAGATATGAGCAATGCATTGTTTGTCCACCAGTCCTCAAACACATCCGAATCTGCACTTGGACAAGGAATTGATCTATCGACAAATCCAAATTTCTTAATGGCTCTCAACGAAGTTCTCAGGTTCGATGCCCATTCGTTGTAGTTGGACCCCTTAAGTAACGGTTGAGAGATAACTTGACCTGGATTATCACTAGGTGATAAATCATACGGAGAAATCGTTCTCCTCTTCACCTCAACGCATGTCTTAGAGCCTGACGTATCTCTCGACATAGAACTCATCGATGACTCCTTTGGATCCTCTGTTTCCACCATCTTCAAATAACAGAACCAAGAACAGAGACTTCAAGTATCTTGTGAAAGAATCAAACGTATTTTCTTTTCACTGGATCGATGTTAAAGCCTTAAGCAACCTGCTCCGATACCATGACAAACCTAGAAGCGTATAAAGGTTTTCAATCTGTGTTATTGAGGGAACTCAAGCCCTTAATCATATATATACATCCTTGACACAACGCTTAATCTAATACTAACATAATGTAAATGACCCTTATGGACATCAATATAAATATATGCTCAAATATATATACATATCCTAATATTGATCAAGGATAATAAGTGATTTTTTCTTGTTTGAACAATAGTTGATGTATAAAATGGTTTACTTGTGAATTTCTATTTTTTGTGGCTTTAATTCGAAAGTTCATGGATTTTTTGTCAAATTTCCCGAGAAATGGGACATTCACGACGTTTTCTTCTTTTCACTAATAGAAAAAGACAAAAAAAAAACACTTTATAGTAAACAGTGCAGTGGTCTAACATGCCAAATCGCAATAGTTGTTTCCCATGTATTTTTTGGGCATCACAAAATGGGTTTCCGAGCTCCACCTTCTAGTATTTTAATTTCTTTTCATAACACATTATAGTATTTCAGCTTTTAAATATCTCCACCTTTTTATGATTGTATCGAACTGGTCTTTTAAGTATAAGGTTAGAAGAACCTTGGTTTTCAACGCACTTATTCAACTTAATATTTTTGAAAGACTAATACGCTCACATCAAACCGACACCTCAAAATCTATACACATAATACATATACATATGATCTAAACGGTAATACAAGACCCACTCCATGTGACCATGTCGATAATAATCGTAAATCTGTCTTATCATCTTAATTTCGTTACTACTTTTACCATTTACAATAGAAATGTTCAATATGGTAAAACTGTTTGTGCACGTTTCATTTGCGGTTCGGGTCTATCTGTATTTTGGATTTTTTAAACATAACTATAGTGCCCTTTCCGTCCTTCTCAAGTATCCCTGAACTTTTTTCTGAGTCTACGAGACAACCATGTCCGATAATCGGGAACGCTATTCGAGAGACTTTAAATGAAAGCAAATATATTTCCCTTGAAATGATTGTACACTCGGCGAAAAAAAAGAAATGATTGTACTCATACATGCATTTATATACACAAGTTTAAATCTGAAGTTAAACTATACAAGAGATTCTATTTGACTGGATCTGATATTGCTAAAGAATAGGAACATAAGAACATAATAAAGACTTATTTTTTCACCCTCCCTCAGTCGAGTTGTCAAGACTTCGAACTGTGAGACTGTGTTTGAACTCCTTAAACAACGACATGTAATACTCGAACTTCGCCCATGGCAACCTTTCCCTCACAAAATAGATGTCTATCTCGATGTGTTTTGTACGTTGATGTTTGATGGGATTGTTATAGAGATAAACTGCGTTTACAATATCACAATAAACTAACATAGCAGAGTTGATAGGACGATGAAGATCTAGTAAAAGATTACGAACATCACACGTTTCAGCAACTGCATTCGCAACACCCTTGTACTCAGCCTTAGCATTTGATCTTGACATTGTTTGTTGTCGTTTTAAAGACCAACGAATCATATTGTCACCTAAGCAAATGCAGTAGCCAAAGGTTGAACGACGAGTATCAGGACAGTCGGCCCAATCCCTTGAAGAACATGTGAGAGAGTCCCTTGAGAGACTCTATTTTTGACCGAGACTTTTGAAGACCATGTGAGAGAGTCCCTTGAAGATATCACAATACACTTTTTAACGCATGAAAGTGAGGAATGTGTGGGTCTTGCATGAACAAACACAATTGGTGGATAGCGTATTGAATGTCAGGGCGAGTTAAAGTTAGATATTGAAGAGCACCTCTCAAGCTTCGATAATGAGTAGGATTGTCTACATAATCACCATAGTCTGCCGTAAGTTTTGACTTTAAATCCACAGGTGTGGAAAACGATTTTCAATCTTGCATATGAGCACGAGCATTAATATCTTTCGCATATGTTCTTTGGCTCAGAAACAAACCGCTGGTATTATACTCAACTTTAATTCTCAGGAAAAACTAAACCAACCTTCATCAGACATCTCGAATTCTTGTTTAAGTACATAGATCAAACCTTGTCGAAGATTTTTGTTAGAGGCAGTGAGCATAATATCATCAACATATAACAAAAGAAAAGCCTCGTCAGATCCTTTGTTGTACACGAATAGTGATGTATCACTTTTGCTTCGAGTGAAGCCGATCTTGGTGATGAAGGCTGTGAAACGAGCATTCCAAGCTCGTGGAGCTTGTTTTAGGTTGTACAACGGCTTATTCAATTTGTATACATGATTTGGAGCCAAATGATCAGCCATTATCGGAGATTGATGCATGTAGATTGTTTCCGTGATATTGCCATGAAGGAAGGCATTTTCACACCTAATTGATGAATGTCCCAACCATGTTCGAGAGAAACATGAAGAACCGATCGTATAGTTACCGGTTTGATAACGGGACTGAAAGTTTCATCGTAATCGATACTCACTTCCTATGAATTCCCATTGGCGACAATCCTTGCCTAATAACGAGAAAGAGAGCCATCACTATTATACTTGTCTTTGTGTAACCACATTGATCGAATGA
The DNA here is from genome assembly GCA_900406275.1 of Anastatica hierochuntica. Lineage (NCBI taxonomy): Eukaryota > Viridiplantae > Streptophyta > Magnoliopsida > Brassicales > Brassicaceae > Anastatica > Anastatica hierochuntica. The sequence goes on along the minus strand of OVAN01005025.1, from coordinate 17,470 downwards.
TGTTTGTGTTAGGACTTGGCACCAATGTAAAAGTCTTAGCCTTAATAAGAGCATTGTAGTCACCTGTCATAGTGAGATTCCAATTCCGATCTGAAATAGATTTTAAGTGGCTGCTTGGAATTGGCGAGACAGAGAGCTGTAAGAGATAAGACATATGTTGGTTCACGAGTACTATCACGACATTGAGTGGTCATTGGATGGCGAGGAGGAGTTGGAATCTGTGTAAAAAGTGAGGGCTGAGCAATCAGAGCAATGTCACCGTTGTGGAAGGATCCAAAGACGAGGATTGTAAGATGTCTTTTAAATGTGGAGAGGGGTCATCATCAATATTGAGAAAGTTATAATTGGAAGAAGAAGATGACAATACAGGTTCAGTTGTAGGAAATATAGACTCGTCAAAGAAAACATGGCGAGAGATAATAATTTTTTCTCGATTTTATATCAAAGCAACGATAACCTTTATGATTTGAAGGATATCCGAGAAATAGACACGATGTTGAACGCGGCTGAAGCTTATGTATATGAGGGTGATTTGTGTTTGGGAAACATAAGCAACCGAACACACGTAAGTGTGTATATGAGAGGTGCTTGTTATAAAGGATGAAAATAGGTGTGTGGTTATTAATAGAAGAAGAGGAAAAAATGTTGAGGATATGCACAACTATATTTAAACCTTTTACCCATAGTGTTGGTGGGAGATGAGCTTGAAATAACAGTTTGCGGATGGTGTTATTGATAGTATGAATCATGCACTCAGATCTTTCATTTTGCTGGGAAGTATATGGACACGAGAACCAGACAACAACCCCATTAGTGTATAGGAATTCTCTGAACTGAGCATTGTCGTACTCACCCCCATTATCACATTGAAGAGTTTTGATGGAGGAAGCAAAATGATTTTTGACATAAGTGGTGAACTTTAAAAACTTAGAAAACACATCATTTTTTTTTTTAAGCGGATAAACCCATAAGAAGTGAGTAAATTGATCAAGAGATAAGACATAGTATTTTATGCCACTTATGCTCGATATCGGAGAAGTCCATACATCAGAATGGACGATTTCAAAAGGATAAGAGACAAGAGTCGTTGAATCAGAGAATGGAAGTTTTAAGTTTTTTCCTAGTTGACAAGCTTCACAAGAATGAGGAAGCCTCTATTTATTACAAGAAATTAAACGATTGGAAATAAGAGAACGAAGTGACTTGTCATTGACATGGCCAAGTCTTTTATGCCAAAGAGTTGGAGTTGAAACAAGAAGAGCAGTCGAAGAAGCTGCTTGTTTATTGGAAAAGCACGAAATGGAGTAGAGCTCACCATCGCTATTACTCCGGAGAAGAGTGTTCTTGATTTAGAGTTCCTTCTTAGTAAAGTCAGAAGGATCAAATTCGACGGAACACCAATTATCTATAGTGAAACGACGAATATATATGAGATTTTTGATTATGTGAGTAGTAACGAGAACATTGTTTAAAGCTAAGGAACAAGAAGCAGATAGAAGAATAGAAGAACCAGAGGAAGTCATTGGAATTTTGGAACCATTCCCGGCTATAACCGTGTGTCCAATGCCTTTATTATGGACATACTTAAAGGTACCTGAGGAAGACGCAAGATGGGCTGTGGCTCCAGAATCCATATACCAGTCGCCGGCTCCGGGTCCACCATTGTCATGGTATTGAAAGCTTGAGCAAAATTTGCCATAGGCTGATACATAAGTTTTGTAGCGTGAGCTTGAGTTGCGTTCTGGCGAGGAGGATTGACTGTGACTGGTCCACGAGAGTTGGGCATAGTCCATTAAGTTTGAGGTTGGGGCCAATGCGGAAAAGAGTCAGACCAATAATTTTGGGCCTAGTTTGGATTCCAAGTCGGGTTCCAGACGGAGAAGAAGGAAATATGCCTCGTCCCCTACCCCGAGTGTAGTTTTTGCGATTGGCCCTTCCGTTGGTGAACTTCGGCGGCAGAGGTTTCTTAGGTGCAGAAATGGTAAGAATCATTGACGAAAAAGCAATGTCAGTCTTTGCAGGTGAGAAATTCTCATCTTTCTAGAGAAGAGAATCTTCGTTTAGAAGCATTCTTTTGGCGATGTCAAAACTGGGAAACAGCTCTTTGTGCTTGATGACATTGATTATATTGTCGAATTTCTCATTAAAACCGTTGAGAAAGTACATAACGAGAGTGTAATCACTGACTGGGGAGTCGAGATTGGCTAAGAGATCAGCAAGCAACTTGACCTTTTGTTAGTAGTCATGAACATATCGATCACCAATTTCTTGTGTGCGAAGGTCATTGTCAAGTTGAATCACTCTAGCTTCCTTGTTGCTTCGAAATTGATTTTCAATCTGAACCTGAATGTCTCTGGCTATTGTGCCTTTCAAAAAAGAACTACAAAACAACGGCGGAGCCGATGTTCCATATATCCAAGTTTAACTAGCGCATCTTCCTTCTTCCAGGGCTCATTATCCCCATTAGGTACGGATGTTCCATCCACGTGTCCAAGAACATCGAAGGACATACAGTGGGTAAGAAAGAGTTCTTGCTAGGCGTCATAATTGTGTTCATCAAAATCGAGAATTAAGGGAATGTGCGACTTGATGTTTGTGACACTGAATGCTATTTCAACAGTAGATGTCATTGTTACGTAGAGAAAAGAAAACAAAGAAAGGATTGAAAAATGAAAAAAAGAAGGTCGCAAGAGCTTTTGTGCTTTGATACCATAAAGCAAATCTATTTCCCTTGAAATCATTGTACACTCATACATACGTTTATATACACAAGTTCAAATCAGAAGTTAAGCTATACAAGGGATTCTATTTGATTCGATCTAATATTGATAAAGAATAGGAACATAATAACATAATAAAGACTTATTCTTTCATTAAGGAATTTATTTAATGTCCCTGCAAATTACCACGCGATCTTTCCCCGTGCTTTATCCTCACTCCTAGTATTGCTCCAACATAAGCACACTTAATTGTGGAGATCTTTCATGACAAATGACTGAAAAGATAAATATATTTTGGTGACATAGGTAGTCAAATTGATCATTTTAAATTCTCTTAACACACCACTATATCTTCGTAAATCATGGTCTCACATTCACCTCTACCTACAGAGCGCAACCCTTCGTTGCACACATGGATCTTTACCCCAATGATGTGAGTCCCTGACTTCTCACTCATATGAGTTCGGTTCTTATACCAAATTGTAATGCCCTCGTCCGCCCCTCCCATGTACCATGGACCCTTCTCCGAGCTCGTGGGTATACCTTGTCCAAATTTCGAGAACGCTACTTAAGAGGCTTTGAAGAGTTGATCTATTGTCCCCGCAAATCACCATACGATCTTTCCCCGTGTTTTGTGCTCACTCGCACAATTACGGAATCACTTTCCGAAAGGTCATCCATCATAGTATTGCTTCAATACAAGCACGCTTTACTATGAGTTCTCTTAGGAAAAATGACCGAAAAGATAAGAGCACATTGGTGATATAAGTAGCAAAATCAATTATTTTATGCTCTCTTCACACACTACTATGTCTCCATAAATCGTGGTCTCAAATTAACATTGAGCCTCGTTAAAGTATTTTTGTAATTCATGTCAGATTTAGTTCAGGTTTATTCGGGTCAGGGCCGAGTTTAGTAAGGAAAGAGAAATTCGAGTATACCGGAAATTATTTTAGGTCGGTATGTATTCAAATATTTTCGAATTTTTTAGGTTTGGGGTTCGGGACTTTTCCAGTTTTAAGGTTTCTCGAGATTCATATTCATATTTGGTTCAAAGTTTCTGGATTTCGAATTCAGGTTGAGCTCGAGAAGTTTTCGGGTATTCGTTTGTGTTTGGGTCGAATTCGGATAATATTTGATGCTCGAAGTATTGCCTAACGAGATTTGACCTTGTATTTTTACATATATGTGCGGGTTCAGGTTATTCAGATCGAGTTTTCGAGTTCAGGTTTTTAGCACAACCTAGATAAAATCGATCCAAATCGAGCCGAACTAAAGCATATGTTTTGGATATTGTTATACCATATAAATCGTATGGATGTAGTTATGGTTTGATTATTAACTAAAAACACCATTAAAGAGAAAAAAATAGATTCATTCAAAATTTCACTTTAATAGTATATAATATACTAAATTTATAAAAACTTGTATATTACAAAAAAATTTTAAAAGTTTCAAATCTTAAAACTTTATTTTTATATTAATTTACGTTAATATATTAATCTTATATGTATGAAAATGAATCTTAATTTAACTTTTTAGTGGGATAGTACTATAATAATCCTTAATAACCATGACAATACTTATGTAAAATGAGTCATACACTAATTTTTTAATTTAAAACAATGATAATAACACTTATATGTTCAAACTAATTACCAGTTTTACAAAGAAAAATCAAAATTCTCAAAAGTTCAATAAATAACATATTTTATAGATTTTAGTTTAAAACTGAATAAATCGAAAATCGAATTGTTGGGTTAAACTTGAATCGAACTCGACCAAACCAAGATTGATTGGGAGATTATTTTGCCTAAACCTAAACCGAGATATAGTTCCTAGAGAAAGTAGGATTAGGATTATTGTTAGTAGTTATCTAAAGAGATATCCTAATAGGTTTAGGAAATATGTCTTCTTCAATATATAAGCCTTGTTATCAAGACATGATTACTTGGGAGAGAGATTAGATAGCTTTGAGAGATTGAGTTTTTGAGTTAAGTTTTCTCAATAAATAAGAGAGTCATTCTTATACAAAGTTCTTTCTTAATACTTAAATTCTACAATTGGTATCAGAGCTTGAGAAAAGCCCGAAACCAAAGACAATCCTCCGTGAAACTCCGTTCCTACGAAATCGGAGATCATGGCGGACACGGTGGCTGGCGGAGCTGTCATACCGGCGCAAACGACAGGAGAAGGAGCTATCATATCTTCGTCTCCTCGGCCGTTAGAAGGAAGTGCTCCAACTACAGTAAAGTGTCCCATTCTGAACTCTACAAATTACACTGTATGGGCCATGAAGATGAGGGTGGTGCTGAGAGTACATAAGGTCTGGGACGTGATCGAATCTGGTGAAGAAAACAACGAGAAAAATGACGTTGCCATGGCCTTACTATTTGAATCAATACTCGAATCCTTGGTACTTCAAGTTGGAGAATTGAATACTGCAAAGCTAGTCTGGGAAGCTATAAAATCGAGACATGTTGGCGCAGAACGAGTCAAAGAGGCCAGGTTACAGACACTAATAGCCGAGTTTGATCGGATAAAGATGAAAGAGACGGATACAATAGATTCTTTTGTTGGAAGATTATCAGAACTTTCATCTAAGTCCGCGACATTAGAAGAGGAAATTAATGAAACAAAGCTCGTTAAGAAGTTCCTTAAGAGCTTACCCCAGAGAAAATATATACATATAGTTGTTGCGGTCTTGGACCTAAAGACGACAAGATTTGAAGACATAGTGGGAAGGCTTAAGGCCTATGAAGAACGAATCAGAGAGGACGAAGAAGAAGGGTGCGATAAAACGCCCAAGTTAATGTACTCGTCCATGCCAAGTAGCGAGGCACAACAGAACCGTGATGCCACTGGAGATGCAAGAACCCGAGGGAGAGGTCGTGGTTTCTGGCGAGGACGAGGCAGGGGACGGTCCGGAGGTGGTAGAGACACTTCTAAAATCATGTGCTATAGATGTGACAAGCTGGGACATTATGCTTCTTCGTGTCCAGATCACCTCCTAAAGTTGCAGGAAGCATAAATAATAGAGACAGACAATACACATGAAGCAGAAGAGTTCGTGATGCATGAAGTAGTGTACTTGAATAAGGAGAAAGTTTTGCCTAGTAATTACGATGTTAAAGGTAGAGAAGATGATATCTGGTACTTAGAATGGTGCCAATAATCACATGAGCGGAGATCAAAGGTATTTTTCTAAGATTGACGATTTCATAACTGGGAAGGTAAGGTTTGGAGACGATTCTCGAATGAATATAAAGGGAAAAGGAACAGTTGAGTTTGTTGATGAAAATGAAGAATTAAGAACAATGATGGATGTCTAGTTTATCCTTGATCTAAAGAGTAATATCATAAGCTTGGGACAAGCTACGGAATGCGGATGTGACATTAGAATGGAGGGGAGAGTCTTACCATGCATGATGAGAAAGGGAAGCTCATCGCTAAGTCTACTAGATCGCATAATAGACTCTACAAGGTGCGCATGGGAAGGAGAGAGCACACATGCTTACTCACGAAATCAACAAGTGATACGGCTCGTTGGCATGCACGAATGGGTCACATAAACTTGGAGTCAATGAAGTCAATGATGCAAAGAGCAATCATACGTGGAATGCCGATCATTCAAATTGAAGAAGAGGTGTGTGAAGCATGTTTGCGTGGAAAGCAAACACGAAAGGTGTTCCCACAAGCATCGGCTTTCAGAACAAGTAAAAGCCTTGAGCTAATCCATGGAGACTTGTGTGGCCCCATCACTCCATCTACGATAGCTGGTAACCGATACATATTTGTTCTAATCGATGATCAGTCCCGATACATGTGGATAATGCTATTGAAGGATAAAAGTGAAGCCTTTGAAAGGTTTAAGAAATTAAAAAGCATTGTAGAACAAGAATCCAAAAATCGTATAGGAGTTTTCAGAACTGATAGAGGTGGTGAATTTGTTTCACAAGAGTTCACTACTTTCTGTGAACAATCCGGGATCAAGAGACACTTGACAACACCTTATACTCCCCACCAAAACGAAGTCGTTGAGAGACGAAACAGAACATTGATGGGAATGGCGAGATCTATATTAAAGCACATGGAAGTACTAAATTACCTGTGGGGAGAGGTCATACGACATTCTACATATTTATTGAACCGAGTCGCCACAAGAGCTGTTAGAGATCGAACTCCATAATATCACAAGAAACCAAGCGTGAGCCACTTGCGCATGTTCGGTTGCATAGGACACACAAAAGTCGACTCGGCGAGATTAAGAAAGCTCGATGATAGATCACACTCACTCGTGCATCTCAGTATCGAACCAGGGACAAAAGCATACAGGATGTATGACCCACGAAACCGCAAGGTAATAGTGTCCCGTGATGTTGTTTTCGAAGAAGAAAGAGGCTGGAACTGGAGCCAAAGTGTCGCGAACCAGAATAAAACAGGAAGATACAAAAGCTTTCAGATTACACGTGGGGAGTTTGGTAATCATGGAATTGATTGTACTGAGCTAGGAGATGATGAAACAGAGCCTGAACACGTCGACAATGGTGGAAAACGAGCTGAGATGAACGATAATGGTGGGATCGAGGGAGCTGTGAGTCCCGGATAAGAAGGCGACGATCATATCGTTGCCGGAGAAGATGATCCGGCGGGGAGCAGCTCTAGAGATTCGAACCAGGGAGTTGTAGTCGAGCAACAAGGAGAAGATGCTCGTGTTTTGGGTGAAAGCGAGCTCAGGAGATCGCAAAGACAAAGTATAAGACCTAAATATTTGGATGATTATATATTGCTTGTTGAAGAAGAAGGTGAATTGATGTTGCTAAGCTTGAATGATGAGCCTCGAAACTTTGAGGAAGCAAAGAGTTCGAAAGAATGGTGGTCAGCATGTGAAGACGAGATTAGGTCTATCACGAAGCTTAATTCATGGAGCCTTGTCGATTTGCCTCTTCGTGTAAAACCAATACGACTAAAGTGGGTTTTTAAGCTTAAGAAGAATTCGGATGGAACGATAAATAAGCACAAGGCTCGATTGGTTGCCAAAGGTTATGTGCAGAGACATGGAGTGGATTTTGATGAAGTATTTGCTCCTGTAGCCAGAATTGAGACAATTCGACTACTTGTGAATCTCGCAGCTTCCTATGGCTGGAAGATACATCACTTAGATGTGAAAACAGCGTTTCTGCATGGAGATTTAAAAGAAGTCGTCTATGTTACACAACCAGAAGGGTTTGAAGTAAAGAACCATGAAAAGAAAGTCTACAAATTGAATAAGGCTTTATATGGATTACGTCAAGCACCGAAAGCTTAGAACGATAAGCTGAACGAGATACTCAGAGAGCTAAAATTCGTGAAGTGCCTCAAGGAACCATCAGTTTTTAAGAAGGAGGTAAGGGGATGTCTTCTTCTACTCGCAATTTATGTTGATGATCTATTCGTTACAGGAACAAACTTGGGAATTATTGATGAGTTTAAGAAAGAGATGTCAAGCAAGTTCGAGATGAGTGACTTAGGAGAATTGACGTACTATCTTGGCATTGAAGTCAAACAGACTGATGGCAGCGTTACACTTAGCCAAAATCGTTATGCATCACGAATACTCGAGGAAGCAGGTATGAGTTCGTGCAATCCTTGTCAAACGCCCATGGAATCAGGCATCAAGCTATCGAAGGCATTAGAAGAACGTGATATTGATGCGACGACTTACAAAAAGATCATAGGTTTCGTAAGGTACTTGGTACACACGAGACCGAATCTATCTTTCTGTGTAGGAGTCTTGAGCAGATATATGCAAAACCCCAAGGAATCTCATGGAGTAGCATTGAAGCAGTGCTTAAGGTATTTGCAGGGAACGTTGTCATTCGGCTTAGTGATCAAGAAAACGAGTATGGAGGCACCTGCGAGACCAAGGCTTGTTGGTTACAGCGAGAATAGCCATAATGTTGATCCAGATGATGGAAGAAGTACTACTGGACATGTCTTTTACATTGGTGAAAGTCTAATTACTTGGTGCTCTCAGAAGCAGGAGACTGTTGCATTATCCTCGTGTGAAGCAGAGTTCATGGTTGGGACAGAGGCTGCAAGACATGCGATTAGGTTACAAGACTTGCTCGCCGAGATCATGGGTACTGCGTGTGAAAGAGCTTTGATCAGGATAAATAATAAGTCGGCCATTGCTCTCACAAAAAATCTGGTGTTTCATGGTAGGAGTAAGCATATACATACTCGCTTCCATTTCATCAGAGAGTGTGTCGAGAAAGGATTGCTGGAGGTAGAACATGTACCAGGAAATGAACAGAGAGCTGATATACTAACGAAGTCACTTGGAAGAATCAAGTACAAAGAGATGAGAAATCTGCTTGGAGTAAAAGACTTAAGAGAAGTTGAGTTCAAGTTTAAGGGGGAGATTGTTGGGTTAAACTTGAACGGAACTCGACCAAACCAAGATTGATTGGGAGATTATGTTGCCTAAACCTAAACCGAGATATGGTTCCTAGAGAAAGTACGATTAGGATTATTGTTAGTAGTTATCTAAAGAGATATCCTAATAGGTTTAGGAAATATGTCTTCTTCAATATATAAGCCTTGTTATCGAGACATGATAACTTGGGAGAGAGATTAGAGAGCTTTGAGATATTGAATTTTTGAGTTAAGTTTTCTCAATAAATAAGAGAGTCATTCTTATACAAAATTCTTTCTTAATACTTAAATTCTACACGAATGTATCGAAACAGAACCAAACCAAAATACAAAATAGATATGGTATAATATGGTAACATTTTTTTACTAACTGAAAAACCGAATCAAAATCCATGTTCAAAATCTTAAAGTCATTTTTTTATCAAAACTTTTTTTCTTAGGTGACTTTATTATAGAAATCATAATCGGCCGGGAAAAATTCATAATCAAATGCATTCAGAGTTTTCAACTTTTTTTGTTGTTATTTGACCACGTAGTTCTCAACTATAGAAACACGTTTGTGTGTCGCACAACAATAACGAAATACGTTTGTGCACAGTCTCGAATCTTTGTTTTGTCAATTACACCGTACGGACTATTGTTTTTCGGCTTCTTGTGAAAGGAATCGGCACGTCAAATTAGTGCCTTTACGAATTGACTTCTCGTATTTTAACCATTACACTTCGTTACTATTACATTATTTTTATAACTCACCGGCTATTCGAACGAGATAACAACTACCGTAACCTGAATTTGAATGTTCAACCGATTAATGTCGGGATAGTCAGATCCTATTACTGGACTACCACGTAAACTGCTTGAGGCAAAATCCAAACCCAGACTTCACACATGTATATTTTTTGTTTCCAAATGTTCAATTCCAAGGGAGAGTTGTTCACACGTTCTCAAGTCGTTCGTCACTAAACCACGACTGTGTGGGATATAGATATGCATAACATTTTTATTATTTATGAATACAAAACCTAATGAAATCATGCGAAATTAAAAAGAATTGGAACTAAAGTGAAGCTTACAACAAAAAAAAACCAAATATAAAAGAGCCAAAGTGAATATACTATTACAAAATTAAAAGAAAATCTTTTTCAAAATTAAATCCAAAGAAGATCGAAGTGATCGTATGTTGTTTGGTAATTATGACTCGATTTTGCAAAATCATTTCAAGGAGAACATAAAGAAAAAATATTTTCTAATGTTTACTTTCTAGTTATAGTTTTTCTTTAAAAATTTATGTTTTCCTAATCTATTTTGGCACAAATGTTGCATAATCTTTTATGCTATACATTAAAACGCACACATATATGTCACGTGCTACCATACATATTCTTGTTCCACTCGATTTGAAAGATAGTATCCAAAAAAAGAAAATACTGTCCTATGAAGTTCATTAACATCTTGGGTGCTATCTTGGTCAGTGGCTTAAGAGCTCATATATAAGTCAAAACTTAATATTCAAGAATTGAGTTTCTTTCTTATTTTCTTACAAAACTAACCCCGCTAAAAAAAACTAAGTCTTTAGCGGTCCATATGCCTTGAACCTCCAGGTTATCAAATAAAGAAGCAATGAACTAAGAATTATCGGAACAATGGCTTTACACTCTCCAAACAAATGGCTGTCGACAGAGTTATTGTGGTACACTAAAGAAAAGCAAAGCTGGTTTATACTGGGTGAACATGCTCAATGCAATGTTGGATTGTAAATTTGATAAGCTCTCTTTCATTTTCCTCTGTTTTGCTAAGATGTTGGATGTTTCAGTTAGACACCTTTGATTCCCTTATGTTAATAAAAAGGTTATTCAGACGAAAGAAAAAGGTTGTATTCAGACTCGATAAATTAATAAATCGATAAATCAATAAATTTTTTCGCTTTCCAAACTGAGTTTTTCATCCAAATTATTTCTCTGTAAATTAATACATCACAAAATTAATATTTATGTCTCAATAATATTAATATATAGAGGTTTTATAGTATGAGAATATGCAAGATGGACTTATTTATCTTAATTTAAATAAGTCTTGGCTTGAAAGTAGAGACTAGAGAGTATTATTTAGCATTGGTTCATCATATAGATCTCTTAGCTTCCCAGACGATGATCTCTGAACTGCTCAGACATTGACCTTTGACGATCCATGATCGTGTGCACATAAATGAAGTTGCATTGAAAACCATGAAGACAGAACATAATGTGTTTTTGTTTTGTCTTAACAATATCCTCTGAAGCAATGTTTTCGACGCGATATAAAAACAACCACAAGCGGATAACATGAGATGGTCGGATGTAAAGAATGAAAAGAATCATGGATCAGAATTTTCTTATTGATCTAACCGGGGATGATAGTCCATGGAACTCAGCTCTTCTGCGACTAAACACCCGATGAAACAGAAGTTTCTTTTCTGATCACAAGAATATTTCTTTAAGGATTAAGAGTAGCAGCATGATGAAACAGAGGATGACAAGAATGGATGCGCACATCACCATCCCTCCTTGTCGTTGCGTTCGCTCTGCCTGTTAAAGATTTACGCGATCCAAGTTAAAATATAAAGCATTAAATTGATAATGAGACTAAAATGGTGGTTTAAGTTTTACCCGTTGCAGTTGTTTGAGGCCATCTTCAACAGTACTAGCTACGTTTTGGATATTATAGTCTATCCGATCAACTATTGTACCCTGCAACGAAACATGTGCTTGAGCTTTTTTTTCCCCGAGGAAGAATCTACATAAAGGGAATATGGGTTTAATAAGTTTAACCTGATCTATCACAAGTGCGGAAAGATCCTTCATGATTTGAGCAAGATCATTTACCGATTCTACAACCTGACAATGACACAGAACAAGAAGAAGAAAAAATTATGATTGGCTGAATAAGAAACGTAAACCCATGGTGAGCAACAAACAACTAAGAAACATACACAAAGTGAAAGCACTTGCCTGTTGTATCTCTTTCTCCCTCTCTACCGATAATTCCTCACCCTTTTTGATCTTGGCCATCTGATGCTCGTTTAACTACAAGTATAGATTGCCTCAATAAATAAGTATCAAATGATGACTATAAAATTGGAAGAATGAAACTGATATAGGAGGTCAGACCATATCGCCGAAGTCGTCTTCTTCAGGTTTATATCTGTTTCTGCTCAGATTCATCTCTAAATCAACCCCATCCTGATAATACATTTCAAGTCAAAGCTTTTTAGGAGGATGGTGATTTCCCATACTTTTAAAAAGCAAGTATCAAAAGAATCTATCAGCTATTAGATTGTAAACAAGTTTTATTAGGGATATGCAGCAGAGCGCAAACAAGAAACTATAACATCACAAGGTACCTTCAAAGAACTAATAGTTTCTTACCTCTTTTTGCTGTCTTAAGCGTTTTAAATACGTCGATTGTTTTTTGCGGAGCTCCATAGAAAGAAGTTGGAGATCAGTGGCAAGAGACCGCTGTTAAAAAACACACATAGAATAAAGCTCAGAGAGTTATGGTAAACATTGCGAAAAGAAAGGATGTGTAACTGAGAGATGTATGAGAAGCACCCATCAAGCCAAAACTACCTGCACGTTTTTCCTAACATTGGAATCTTCGGAAGGCCCAGCTGCAGAAAGCCTCTGAAGTTGTTTCTCAGACTTCTTCAACAGAAACGTTATTTCCTGTGTCAAAGACTCAATAGTATGTTGATCTTCTTTACCATCCCCAAACGACGGCATTAACGCCTTGGCATGAGCTTTTCCCAACTCAGTCATTTTGGTCCTTGCACGCTGTATATTCACAGAGATCTCCTCAGAGACGTCGACCCAAGCTGGTGGTAAACCCACTGTTAATGCACCTTTACTGGAACATGGAAGAAAAAAGCTCAGTAAATACCAACTTTCAGCTTAACATAGACTTCTCTTCAACTATATGATCAAGGAATCGCCAAGATCTGCAATCTTTACTATCTACGCTCGAGAGTCAAGAGTTTCGAGATCAAAACAATTTTCCAGACATTATGAACACAAACCACAGATCTTCCAAATGATACCTTCAGTAACCGCTAAAGCTAGGATCGATTCGGATCCAACAGCTAAAGCTATGATCGATTCTCATTGCTAATTTGTTACATGCTATGCACTGATCTCATTGTTTCATCCAAATCCAAAAATGTATATCATAGCTCTAGGAAGAAGCAACCCTAACTTACAAATTCTTCAGCATTTCACCGGCAAAGAAGGAGAAAGTTACCTCGAAGTTCCAGGATCATGAGTACTAACAGGTGCATAGGCTCGATTCGGATTCAATAAAGACGTGCTCGCCATCTCGATAACCGGACCTACGCCGGATCGTGTCGCCGTCGATGTCGACGTCAGTGGAGTTCGCACGCTCCTCAGAGAGTTCCTGTACTTCCTGAACAGCAGCGTACGATTCCTCGTCGCCATGATCGCGAAGATTTAAGTAAACCTAAGATCTCAATCTCACATTCAAACTAGAGATATACGATTTATTATCAGCTTCGCAATAGATCTGGACTAGATCGCGTCTTCATCATCGAACCGAGAATTGTGGCGCCAAAATTGTGATCTGGAGAAAGCGGCGAAGGAAACCAAACACTGCCACAGTCGTCGGAGATCGGCCGTTCGCCGGCGAGATCAAAACTTTCCGATTCAGAATTTACAAACTGAGGTTTTTTCATTAGCTTCCCAAAAATAAAATAAAAACCTTTGAAACAGTAAGAAAGAAAAAAAAAAACTCTGAGATCTCCTGCATCACCAACACACCATAAGTGAACCAATAACATTTCGACACGTAGTAGTCTGACGTTTGATTTATAAAAAATCGTGCCAGTTTCGTATAGCCGAAAGGAAATACACGCCGGGCAAAAGGTTGAAACGGCATGTATTTTTATTTTATTAAATTTTACAAATAGTACATGTTGTAAGTAACCTCATAAATAAATTAATTATTGATGTCAGAAAAATAAAATAAATTAATTATTACAGAACTCGTCTCCTATGTCTCTCACTCTCTATCCAAAGAATTAAAAAAAAAAAAAACAAATTTCGGAAAACCAACGCAGAATCGTCGTCGTCGTCGTCGCTGTCGTAATCCGTCTTTTACATTTCGCCGGAATCTTTAGATTCGTTAATCGGAATATCTTTTTATCTGGACCTCAAAGATCAATTTTCCCGGAAAATTTTCTTTGTGTTGATCTCCTCAGATTCTTCGATTCTATCTTCTTCTTTTTTGTTGTAAAAGTAGATTCTTGAGATGGATTCGGATTCGTGGAATGATCATCTCGCATCAGCTTCAAGAAGATACCAGCTTGATTTCTTGTCTCGACCTGGTGAGTTGAAATTTTTTTATTAATCGATTTTGTTCTTTCTTTCTTTGTGAATCATTTTGATTTGAGATTTGTTTCTTTAGAAATCTAATCTACGATTAGGTTTGATTCTTTGCAATCAATTTCAATTTGTTCTTTTCGTTTTAATTGATCGAAACAGAATGAGAGAGATTATCATCGTTTTGCTTCTTACGATTGTACGATTCGCGACAAAATGAAGCAAGACTTTGTGTCTTGGTCTGAATATTGATATGGTGATTTGTGTTGAAATAGAGACCTTGTGTGCTTACTTTATATGCTTAAGAGTTTGTTTTATTGAGGTTTTGGTATCAACTTCTTAAAAAGTTAGAATCTTGATTCTTGTTTGACCAACAAGAAATACAAAACTTGTTGTTTTGTAAAACGTTCAGAGCTAGTTTCATCTGTGTCCAGGGAAGGTTATGAATCTTCTTGTTTCCGTCGTTTTATTATCTATCTTGTTGTTTCTTCTGAAACCCCTTTTGTCTTTGCATTGTAACTGCGAGAAATGGAGCGCATTTTTAGTATTCTCATATATCTTTCTCTAGGCTCTGTTTTGTTCTTTTGGCGTTTCGGAATATGCTCTTTGCGTTTGTAGTTTCACGGCATTTGATTTGACCAGATTTGTTTTTTACAAAACGCAGACAGTTTTTTGGCATTTGAGGATGTAGACGGGGAAGATGATTTCAGGGAGGAGTATGCTTGTCCGTTCTGCTCGGACTATTTTGATATCGTGTCTCTATGCTGCCACATAGATGAAGATCATCCTATGGACGCTAATAACGGAGTAAATGTTTCCTAAACATTATTCATTAATCAACATTTTGTATCGTTTGAATCAAAATATATTTATAGTTTCGTTACATGGTTCTTGGTAGATTAGGCCGATCACTTATCTTTATTGTAGGAGTCTTCGTTTGTTTGATGAAAGATTATTCCTAGTTGTGTTTAAATCCGGGAGATTTGTCATTTTGTTCCTTGTAGGTATGTCCCGTTTGTGCGGTGAAAGTAAGCTCTGATATGGTTGCTCATATAACCCTTCAACATGCAAATATGTTCAAGATATCCTTTTTCCTGCCAACTTATACTTTTCATAGATAATTTTACGTGTGTGATTCCTCGAAACAGTATGTTTTCATTCCTTAACAAAATTTTACGTGACGCGGAAAAGGAAACCAAGAAGAGGGGGACCTCAATCCATGCTATCAATCTTAAAGAGGGAGTTTCCTGATGGAAATTTCCAGAGCTTGTTTGAAGGATCTTCGCGTGTTGTACCTTCTGCTTCTTCTAATGTAGCTGCTGACCCGTTGCTGTCTTCGTTCATTTTACCAATGGCTGATGACTTTTTCATCTCCGAGTCAAGTAAATGTGCAGAAACAACTTCTGCTAAGAAAACATCCGATCAGAGTTTATCTGAACGGTATGCGTCCTTATTCACGGGTTTGTTTTAGATTTGGATATTATCATTTGCCTAGCCTTTTTCCTTAACATTCGTGTTAGGTGAAATCATACATATTCGGTTACTCAAGTCTTTGCTCATCCTTTTCAATGATATTTCTTAATTTAGATCAAAATTCACCGTCGATCCTTTGCTCTGACGATATCTGTCTTGATTCCGGGTTTTGCAGGAATGCCGGAAAGCAGTCTCTTTCAGCAGAGGATCACAGAGAGAAGTTGAAACAGAGCGAGTTCATTCAAGGGATTTTGAGCTCTATGATTCTTGAAGAAGAGTTATAAAGGGAGAATGTTCCGGTAGTTTCTCGACGATTTAGAACACTCAATGGGATTGGAAAATGTTTACGGATTTGTTGTGTAATAGCAACAAGTGATCTGGGATAAGCAGAAAATAATGTTATAAAAGAGATTCGTAATTGAAGAAGAGTCGAAAAGAGAGTGAGATTATAATTAATTTATGAACACATATTTGCTGTAATCGAACTCTGTGTCTGTGGACTTTTAGGTTGTGAGAAAACAAGAAAAAAAAGAAATGTAACTACTTGAACTTTGTTTCTGTTCCTAAGATCTCAGTTTTTACTCCAGTCACTATGATGTTTTTTTGTGTTAAAGGTTTATTTGTTTACATTAACTTAGTAAAGATTGAACCAAGACTAGAGGATTGAAAACTGCTTCAACTTCAAGAGACATGCCTCGGTTATTACCTCATTTGCATCATTGCCCCAAGCAATGTCAGACAATACTCGCATAATTGTAAACTTAAAAGACTAAAGATGGTGGGGGCTGCGCGAACGCAAACCCCCTCTGCCACAAATAATGACGTAGGCTCTTCCACATGGGAAGACCTTAAGCTAAGCACCCTTCCTTAATGTGCAATGGAAGTCACTAGCCTAAGCCACTCATCTTCTTGATCACGAGTTGACTCCGTCCAGGTAAGTGATTTGAACGGTCATGTCACTTTTCTTTTTATAGTGTGCTTCTCTAATCAACTCTTTTCATATATAATCGATGTGGGAGATTGTCTGTGACACACACACCTTGCTGTTTTGATCTCTTGATATAGAACAACGCGCTGGTCTCGTAGGAGCTTGAACGGCAGGGTTGTTTTCCCTTGGTGTTATTTATGTTCGGGCCGGACAAACTAGGCCCAGTTAAGTTGTTACTACTTACTACGTGTTATAGGATTTGTGATGTTATGTTGATTATCGTGGAATCTTATGATCCAAATTCCAAACAAATAACAATTTTTTTGGTTGTTCATTGAGATTCGTCCAATCTGTATGTTGGGTTTATACATGCAATGATAAGCTCAATCAATCGAATTTGAAATTTTGATCGTTACTTAGGAACGTATTTTGTTTTCATAAACTTCGAAAAGATGATTTATAATAGAATGAGATGCTCAACTGTTTGCAAGGAGCAATTTTGAGTCATTAACCTATTTTTTTGCAAGGCAAGTACGTCGGAATGTGCTTCTATTTTGGGGATCTTA
>OVAN01005024.1:0-24407 GCA_900406275.1 Anastatica hierochuntica | reverse complement strand
TTTATAATTAATTTGTGGTTGACTGAAAATGGTCAGATCTTGTAAAACGTGGCTTACTCTGAAACTTGAAATTATTGATTGGATAATATGCTTTAAATCAAAGGGTAAATAAGTCTATAATCATCATATGTTGCATGGGAGTTTGGAAAACGGCAACTATTTTGGCACAAAGCAAATTAAGTAAAACGACTTATATAAAAATACGGAGGGAGTACGATATTTGTTATTTTTGTTTTTCTTTTCAGTTTTTACGATGTTATCCTATATATGTTAGTTGAAAATTTATATGAATAGAAACTTAATTGTTTTTTGAGGAACTATTTTAGAGAATTCACTAGAAATGTTTTTACACTGAAAATTTATTTTGGGAACCTAAATCGTTAAAAAGTTTACAGAGAAATGGAAACCATTGAAAAAGATTTATAGAACTTTCCAAATTACAAATATTGTTTTTTGTTTTTTGTTTTTTTCAATGGAGAAGGTAGAAAGCCAAAAAAATATTTGATTTTTATGTTTTGTCTCTTCATGAATTCTATTTTGAAACAGCTTCATACAAAAAATTTCAGCCTAAACAAAGGATTCATGAAATAATCATTGGCGAATTTAGAAAGGTTCAAACTACATCAATAGTGATGACTTAAGTGTGAACAGCTGATTGAGAAAATAGTTTACGGTATATTGATTCATAGAGAAATGAATTACTTGTTTTCCCCCTAAATGTATTACTTTTCTTCTCTTTTTTTGGTCACGAAAGAAATTTTATTAAACTTCACAGATTGAAGAATCATGAGCACAAAGAGCTCGGTTTGCTAGCGAATCAACTAAAAAATTCGCATTTTGGAAAATAAAAAAGAAAACAATGGAAGAAAAATAAAGAATAAGATTCCTAATACCGCAAGAATGTCAATATGGTCTTTGTGTCGATTGGTCAAATTGACCAACACTTGGGAGTCTGAGTGCAGAAGCATCTCATCTATCCCTAACACAAGAGCTTGGGATAATATCCTCCTTGTAAGAGACATACTTCAGAAGAATAACATCATTCGGAGAGCGAAATTGCCATCCCATTCCACATTTCTTAGAAGACGAATCCTTGATGCATCCACCCAATTTATGTAGACTGAAAGCAAGAATAGTGGTGAACCACCAATACACTCAACAGTAGAAGAAGATGCACCATGGTCGGACACCTTCGCTCGGAGACTATCCACAAATTGCCATTCATGCGCATTTTCAAAAGCATGATGGATAAGCTCATTCACAGAAATTACCTCCATAATAAAAATCACACGGTTCTTAGTCTTCCATAACTGCCAACAAACCCAAGGATAAACATCAACCGCAGATAAACTCGTTGGTGGCAAAGCCTTATAGACACATGTGGCAGAGAGAAATGAAGACAAAGTAGGAGACGACAAGAAGGGAGGCATATCAAGAGGCACTTCTTTCCTCACTTTCTGCTCAAAAACACACTGCAAAAGAACATGATCAATTGTCTTCGGAAATCCACACTGAGGGCAAGAAGAATCATCTATAACCTCTAGTGATTGTAGTGCATCGCAGACAGGTAAAGCTCCACACATCGCTCTCCACAGGAAAATATTCTTTGTCCAGTTGAAGTGTCCATCAACTTGTATCGAATCCTGGGAGGTAAGACGGGTGTAGCCGCTCTTAAAAGTGTGCATCCCATTTTTTAAATAATCATACACGAAAATCACACCAAGTAGACGATTTTAACACCATACTGGAGATAAGAGAAAAGTAGTGAGGTAAAACCTCTTTAATTGCTCCCTAATTCCATTCACAATGCTGGAAGGACAATAAATAAGAGACATGAAGCTCCTGGAGGCCCGACGATGCAAGACCCATAATAACCATAGGGGACGAAGTGGAGAGCCAACAATCACCCCAATCTCGTTTTTTTGTACCATCACCAATTATATATTCAAGACCCTGGCATAAGACTTCGCGTCTAGCCATAATCCCACGCCAACCATGAGACACAATTGTCGTTAGCGAACACTACGTGAAAGAGGAAGAATGGCAGTACTTGCCCAAAGAGGCAAAATTCTTCAGTACACGCCAGGAAAGCTTAGCCAAGAGAACATCGTTAAAAGACTCCACATCCTTAAAACCTAGCCAACCAGCAACTTTCGGCAAAGCCAATCGCTCCCAAGAAATCCAAGACATCTTAGGGACGTCTTTCTTATCATCATACTAGAATCGTGTAAGCATTGACTGAACTCGCTTACAGAGCGACATCGATTACTTGAAGCAAGACATAGCATATGTAGGAATGACGGATATAACAAAATTAAGTACAACCTGCTTGCTAGCAGAAGATAAAAATCGTGAAGACCAACCTTCTGCCTTCCACCTAATCTGATCAACAATGAAATAAAAGATATCACACTTCCACTGCCCAAAATCCTCTAGCAAGCTGAGATATTTGCCAGTACCACCCTCCTTGAAAATGCAGAGCCAATTCTTCCCCATCACTCGTAGAGAAGACGGTGACGTAGAGGCAAACGTCGTTTATGACTTAGTGATATTAATAGATTTTCCAGAAGCTAATTCGTATCCATGAATAAGATTACTCAGAGCATCAACACTTGAAGAATCAAACTTACAGAAGAACATCGTATCATCAGCAAGGAGAAGACGATTGATTGGAGGACTAAACCCACATACCTTGACACTTGGCAAGCTTCCATCTTTCTAACACTACAAGAAATATGAACGTTCATAGCACTTTAGGATAGCATGGTTTTATGAACTGCTATCATACGTATGATACACTATATTATATCGTTTTAAAAACGCTAAACATAAATTTCATTGAGCGAGAAAAAAGTTTCACGTTTGGAGCCAAATTAGTGTTATGGACGCCAAACACTTAGCAATTTTTTATTTTGGCAGAATTTTATTTTCTATTAGAGCGAATTGACAGTGCTATTGATAAATAACATTGAGTGGGAATAAATTTGACTTCTGGAGACAAATAATAGTTTAATGGGCGCCAAATACTTAGCATTTTTTTGTTTAGCTGATAAATTAATCTTTCTATTATAGCATTTTAAAAACAACATATTATAAAATGTTATACCTAAACCCTAAACTCTAAACTCTAAACCTAAACTTTATCCCCCAAACCTTAAACTCTAAACTTAACCTATATAAAATGTTATACACCTAACCCTAAACTATGAATCTAAACTATTTACCCTAAATCCTAAATTATAAACTTAAACTTAAAAACTAAACTATATAAATGTTATACTCCAAACCCTAAACTGACTCTAAACCTAAACTATATATCCCAAAACATAAATCTACATAAACACCAAATCTAATAGTTTTTAAGCTTAACACCAAATTTGAAACAAACTAAAAGTTTGATATTTTCATATTTTAATCTAAAAATTTACCCAAAACCCAAACTTCAAATCTAAAATCTAAACTCCTATCCAATCACTAGAT
This sequence comes from Anastatica hierochuntica, assembly GCA_900406275.1. Lineage (NCBI taxonomy): Eukaryota > Viridiplantae > Streptophyta > Magnoliopsida > Brassicales > Brassicaceae > Anastatica > Anastatica hierochuntica. The sequence goes on along the minus strand of OVAN01005024.1, from coordinate 20,927 downwards.
GACCCCAATCTATAATTCATAAACATATGTTTAATTATTTATACTTACATTTTATATAAATTTTAAATTCCAAATTTATCTTTCAAAAATGATTTCCTAACATTAACTTAGTTATATTATAGACCATTTAATTGATCCCAAAATCATAAAATTTAAAATTTACCAAATATTAATAATTAACAACTAAGTAAATAATATATAAGATAATATAAATTTTGAAGTTTTATATTGGTCAACTATCAATATTTTAAAAATTCACAAAAAAATAAACGATTTTTAAACTGCTTGCTTGATATATGTTTGGAGGCTTTATATGTTTGGAGATAAAAGAAATTAATTCTTTATACCACCACAATCTCTTTCTTCAACAAAACCTAACCTAACCTTGTTAATTTCCTCCGACTCCGACCACCATGTTGCAACTCCGACGCCCTCCACCACCACAGTCTCTTTCTCAACCGACCTCTTTTTATCTACCTCATTTCCTCCAACTAACCTAACCCGAAGCCCTCTACCACCACAATCTCTTTCTCAGCCGGCCACGATTTCATAGGAAGCTTCTTCAAATCCGTCACGAAAGGTACCTAATTTCACTCTTCCTATAAGAGCTCTATCAAATGCCATTCTTTCACTCTTACGATTTTCACTCTTACTATGGATAACTGTTTGATTTATCGGTTTTCAGGTATAGTTGAGAGAAATACTGTGACAAAAGTTTTATTTTGGTTGAAAGAGAACTCAAATCACAATATTAGTCTACCGTTGCTTCTACAGGTTTTTCATAACAACCAATTGTGAGTTCTTGTGCTGGTTTTCTGTTGTGAGTTATTGTGATTGTTATTTGTTGCATTTATGAGTTGTGATTTCAGTGTGTATGAGTTGTTGTTGTTTTATTTGAGGAGTTTGATTTGTGGTGTTTGAGTTGTGATGTTTATGTGTTCAAGATTGTCTGTCTGTATGTTTATGTGAACTAGTTCTTGTTTGTCTGAGTTTTTAAAGGGTTTACTTATGGTGAACACATATAATGGTGGACAAGACATGGGAGCATCTCTGCAGGTAAAAAGTTTATATATTTAGGGCTGTTTAAACTGGGTATGAGAGACTACTAACAGATTCTCATTGTTTTTCTTTGCTTCATACGAAAAAATTGATCCTGCATACCAAAGAGGCGCCTGGAATTTTGTTCCTGTGGTGTAAGGAGATAGTCACATGGTTAGATGCCCATGAAGAGACTATAGGAATGTAGATCGCCATGACAGGAGCATTGTAGTGTATCATCTTGTAATAAAGGGAATGAATGAGGCTTATAAGATAAACAAGCTTTGGTATCATCATGGAGAAGTGAAAGCATAGGGTAAAAGTCGTAGAAGAATTAATTTGTGGAACGATGAGATTTTTCAGCTATTCAGAGCTGTTGAGTGCTTCGATGAAGATATGCTGGAGAAGGCTGACTTACGCGAGGTTTCTAAGTTTGACGACATGAGAGAAGATAAGTTTCTAGCAAAGCTAGCAGAGGCCGAGACACCACCATATCTAACCTGTGAAACCCATAACAAGCTATATGCTATTGTTTCTCTGTGTAGACTGAAGACTTAGAATGGTTGGTCAGATATAAGCTTCAACGAGCTGCTTGAGACATTTCCAGATATGTTACGGGCGGAGAATGTACTTCACACATCCTTGTATGGCGTGAAGAAATATTGAAAGTCATTTGATATAGGCTATCATGAGATTCACGCGTGTGTAAATGATTGCTTCCTTTTCACGGAGAAGTACAAAAATCTTGAGAATTGTCCTAAATTCAAGGCTTCGAGATGGAAGACTAACAAGATTACTGGTGAAGTGAAGAAGGGTGTTCCGCAGAAAGTATTACTGTACTTTCCAATAATACCACGCCTCAAGAGGATGCTCAAGTCTGAGGAAATCGCAAATGACTTGCAGTGAAATTTTAGGAACAAGAGTAGCAATGGGAAAATGCGTCACCCGGTAGACTTTGTAGTTTGGAGCAAATAAACAACAAGTACCCTTCTTTTGCTACTGAAGAAAGAAACATGTGGCTTGGACTTTCAACTGATGGATTCAATCCATTCGACATGAGGAGTTATAATTACAGTTGTTGGCCAGTGTTGTTAGTTAACTACAACATGCCTCCTGATCTACTTATGAAGAAATAGACTATCATGCTTGCCTTGTTGATTCCTGGTCCGCACCAACCTGGCAACATCATAAATGTATACCTAGAACCTCTTGTAGAAGATCTAAATATTATGTGGGAAAGGGAGAGGTAACCGCTGACGCATGCATCAGCGATTTTCCAGCATACGGCAACCTAGCAAGCTGCACAGTTAAAGGTAAGATGGCAAGTCTTGTATATGGGAAACACACGGATAATCTGTGGTTGAAAAATTGCAGGAAGCATGTCTATATGGGCCACATAAAGGGTCTGCCACCAACACATAGTTATCGGTCTAAGAAAGCATGGTTTGATGAAAACGTAGAAAATTGAAGCAAGAGTCGGATTCTGACAGGTCATAACATCTCTCAAATCCTAAAAAAATACAAGATTGATTTTTGAAATGCTAAAGAAAGTATAAGAAAGAGGAAAAGGATTGAATGTGGTGGATCAAACTCTGATGGCAAGGAGAAAAATAGTGAATCAGAGGAGGAGGAAGAAGAAATAGAAATAGACGAGGAGGAGTTATCAAGACGGAAGAAATGATCAATCTTTTTCAAACTACCTTATTGGGAGGTATGTATCTATTTTTTATTCTTTCCATAGTTTAAACATTCTTTACACAATAGAGAAATTTGGCTTTGTTTAACTGATTATATTCTTGTGTGTCTTGGAACTACTTAGGAATTCCCATTGAGGCATAACTTAGACATAATGAACGTGGAGAAAAATGTTGCTACAAGCATAGTATCTACACTATCGCACTGTTGGAAATCAAAAGATGGGCTTAATGCTCGGAAAGATCTTGAAGTACTTGGTATTCGGAAGGATTTGCATCCTCAAATCAAAGGAAAAAGAACATATCTTCCTGCAGATCCTTGGTCATTGTCCAAGATAGAGAAAAAAATATTTTGTAAGCGACTTGTCGACTTCAGAGGACCGGATGGGTATTGTTCTAACATTGGTAAAGGCTCATCAATGGAGGATTGCAACGTTTCATGTCTGAAATCACACGATTATTACGTGTTGATGCAATAGATTCTCCCAGTAGCACTTAGAGGTTTATTGCCAAATGGTCCAAGGATAGGTATTCTACACTTATGCGCATTCTACAATAAATTATGCCAGAGAGTTATCGATAGGGAGTTGATCTCAATAGTGGAAAATGAGATAATAGAAACTTTGTGCATCTTTGAAAGATTTTTTCCACCAAGCTTGTTTGATATCAAGGTTATGTGGACCAGTACATTTAGGAAGAGAAGCACGATTATGTGGACTATACCATTTCCGATGGATGTACCCCTTTGAAAGGTAGTTTGTACTATCGTGTCTTGTTTATATCTTTGAGTCAGTAGAAATTAACGAATTTTATAATATTTACTTTGCTGCTAAATGTGTGTAGGTACATGAAAGTTATGAAAGACTATGTAAGAAACCCTGCAAGACCAGAGGGTCATATGGCTGAGGCGTATCTGGGTCAAGAATGCATGCAGTTCTGCAGTCAATTCTTGAAAAAGACCACATGTGTGACTGAGAAACGTGAGAGAAATACAGAGTATGAAAATAGACCTATTCTAGAGGGTCGACCGATATCCACAACCACTTCAATAACGCTCACTGAAACAGAGAAGAAAATAGCTCATCTCGTTGTCATTTATAATATGGATTTGGTGGATGATGTGGGTCAAGATTTACCCCAGTTAAAACCTAGCTGCAAGCGCACAACATCCGGAGTAATACTTAGGGATCGAATCCACAAGGACTAGTAGTCACACTTACACCTATATGATTTTGGACTAAGCTAAGAAAAAAAATATGCAAGGGTATTGTCACTATCTTTATTTGGTTTTTATAGTTTTACGATGCATATAAACCTACTCTACATGCTCGTTTACAAAGGATAGATCAATGAAAAGATATGCATCAGACGGTAGAGAGTTAAAGTAAACAAGTAGGTGTTGAAAACGACTAGGGGCATTAAGTTTCAGTCTAGAACACAACCACTAACGTAAATTCTCTCATCTTTCGAGGTTCGGGATTCTATGTTTAAATATCAAGATGCATCGACTTTTGCACAGTTCTATAATACATAAAAATGCATTAACTTGATCAAGACTGATTGTTCATGATTTTAAAGTCGGTCTACTTTCGAACCCTACTTAGAAAAGCTCACCAAATACTAGATCTAGTGGTAAGTCAAGCGTTTAGAATGGATACCGCTATGGACCTATTCTCGTACCAGCTTACGTAGGGGAATAGCATTTCGAATGAATAAAGGTGATAACGTTATTGATAAAACCTAATCGACTAATAATCCTATTCAAGTAAACTCATTGACTCCTTGTAATCTACTTTCTAACATGCAAACTAATAGATTAAAAACCTGTAAACACGAAATCAATCATGGTAGCAAGCATTCATATCAAATTAAAGGGAGAAGGATAAATAAAACCGAATGATGATATAAATATGGATGTATTGAGATGAGACGGATCTTTAGGAGGCTATAAGGGGCACGACCCCAAAGGGTGTCGTCCCTGCCTACGTAGGCACTTATTCGATCTAAAAACTAAACAACTATCTTCAAAACCAAAGCTAAAAGCAACTACTTTTAGTACATTTCCTCATTAGGTCAAAAGTGTGAAACCGGACCTTTAAGGCCTCTAAATGTTTAGCTTCGTGTAAAGAGGTCTTGAGGTGAGTTTTGGACACAAAAAGACTTGGAATAGATCCATTTAAATCTGGAGAATGTCTGGTTTGAAACCCTTATGGTCTTCCTTTTGTTTTGGCCTTTCTACGCATCCTTCATCTGCGAGGCAGTTGGATCAGTCTTCAATAATATTAGTGGAACTCTTTTTCTACTGCTAAAATTGATACAAGACTACTTTGGTATTAAATATAATTCAATTCTATAGCTCGTGTCCAAATATCATCAAAATCTATTGAGGGAAACGCCTTCATTTCGGATGTTAATTTTGATGCTCGGAAGTTGTCCAGAAACTGACTTTGCTCCAATTAGCTCCATAAAGCTCCAAATATCATTGGTTGACCTGAAATGACTTGAAATACCACAAACAGAAGACAACTACTTCTAATCATTGAGAATTTCATAAAAACACCAAAAATACTAAAATCTAAAGGAAAAAATGGTAAAATAATGATGTTATCAACTTCCCGAACTTAGCTTCTAGCTCATCCTCGAGCTGAGAAAACGAAGAACATAGAAGAATTTTGAAATCTTGGAAACCTACCTGGACTTTCTGAATTTATGAGTTACTTTAACTGTCGAAATCCAATAGCACTAGAGTCAACATTTAAATAAAACTCTCAGTAATAACTACAAGTCTAGCAAATTCCCCAATTCAGCCACAATCAACATGAGTGACTCAGGATCTCCACCACCACTCCTAAAGTCTACAACGTGTGGCCTTTTCAAGGGAGTATCAATCAATGAACACATAGACTCAACTCAATCAAGATCCAAACATTTTACAGCCCACAACCGATTCCTTTCCTCTTCCTTATTCACTTTTTAAATGATTTTTAGAGGCTGATTTCTCCCTACTTTTCTAGGGTATCATTTTATTTTTTCTATTCAACCTCTTGAGAATCGATTTTGCCCTACTTTTCTAGGGTATCATTTTATTTTTTTCTATCGCTCTCTTTATTGTTTTTTTTCCTTTTGAGCACATTCGGGTTTTATTGGTTCTAAAAATTCACAATAAGCTTAAGTATCTTTTTTTTATGATTTTTTGTTAAACAGGAAAGAGGGGAACGGTAGACTAATATTTTTGACTTTGAAGAGAAGTATGATTCAATACATACTAGGCCCCAAGAAACAAAAATTAAGTTCATTAAGTGTTGAGTGGCTTAGGATTACTCGTATGTCAAATGATATGGTGTCTTGGTTAGCTGATCCACCTGAGCTTTCCCGAATGGCTAAACTGTAGTCGAACACTGACACTACGGATAGTAGTCCTTAATCACTTGATTAGTTCAAAGTCAAGCTTGTTTCCGGACTGATTTTGACTCAATAAAACGTTTTTATTTTGAAACTTTATAAAACGACTAAAAAATTATGAAAAAGAATTGAAAACAAAGAGAAAGAAGCATTAATAATAATAAGAATCCCCCGAACTTAACTTACATCGTCCTGGTGTAAAATTAAGTGAGGAAGGTACTGAAAACTAATGTAAAATATAGGGAATAGGAGTTACTAGACTGTTGGTCGAAAATATGGAGAGTTAGACGACCATTTTTGATGTTTCGGTAAACCGAAATGAAGAACAATGGTCCGTTTGTGCAATCCAGGAAGACTGCTCCGACCAAACTGGAAACTCACTAGAAAATAGTGAATTTTCTTAGTAAAAATTAATTATAAAGGCTGAACCTCATACCAATATTGCTGTGGCCGAGTTTGGTCTCTTCGGAATGCTCGGTTTGACTCATCTTGACGAGAAATTGGGCTGGTGCGAATCTGACTATTCTAAGGCTGATTTTTCTTGAGAAACACCTTACTCATATGCTACTAAGTAGTATATTGTCAATTTGACATATTGGTTCACGTGGCAGAGCTTGGTTTGGTCTTGGCCGAGTTTTTTCCGATTTCTAGCCAATTCGACGCTCCAAAATGAAGTATGAGCGCTTCCTAATCTTCATGGGCTGTTCTTCACAAAATTTCTACTTTATTCTGGCGTTTTTAGTAGTAGGACTTGGTTCAACTCCTAGATAAGAGTTTCAAAGAAACCAAATTCGTCGGTTTTGTGTCCCCTTGAGCCAAAAGTCGATGAAGATCTCTTCCAACCTCTTTCTCACAGCTTTCTGAAGGCATTTAATGATGTTCAGCTAGAATGGAAGTTCATTTTGCTTAGATTGCTCTTTAGATGCTCCGATTGTGGTCTTTGTTTCTTTGATCACATTTTTGAGCCTTGGGATGTGGATGACGAACGGCTCTGCCTTGATTGGATCACTCATAACTTCAAAATAATCTTCATTCTGAACACAATACTCCTTGTCATGAATTAAAACTAAAGTTCTCTCTCGGAGATCCTTTGAAGTCTAAATTTTCGCAATTTTTGCTCCATAGTCTCGCCTTTGGTTTTAAGAGTCTTTGAGAGGGTTTTAAAACTTTAAAATATCCCTTAGATGTTTTGTGAGGTGCTGGAAAAAACTTAGTTGATTCCATGCTTGGCGGAAATAAAATGGCTAGGATGCAAAAAATTGTTCGGTTTAGGCTCCTTGTAGCTTCAAGGGTGTATGCTTTTGTTCTTGAGGTTCCAATCCTGAGAATCACCATAAAATGGTATATAAATGTTAACTTTATTTGGTTACCTTGAAAGTTTTGAGTTTATGCATGATCCGGCCAAGAAAATGTGAAAATTGGACGTTCGGTAACGTTTTTCTCGGTCAAAAGCACGTTAGGATGGGGAATGGGATCGTTGGGACGTGGAAATGGGTAGTCGGGATGGGTTGAAGAACGGTACAAGCTTTGACCAGGTGGCAAACTTGACAAGACCGGTGTTAGACACCACAGTCCACGCGGTCGGTCATGGAGGCTAAGTGCCTCGACCGTTTGGGGTACAAAGTCCCTGCCACCGATCGGGGGTTACTTTTTCTCAGGTGGCCGGTCGTGGGACTCCCTGGACTGGTGTTGGGAGCTTCCTGGGACCGGGTGGTGGTGCTCCAACGACTGGTCGGTGCTTTTATTTTGGTGATATCCTGTATTATGGCTCTAACGTCCATAACATGTCCGGATCAACTTTTCTCCATTTTTCTTCCTTTCCAAAGTAAGTTCCTACGAAAATCAAAGAATTAAGACTTTAAAAACATTTATTACAACTTATAACACCAAATTAAACAACTTTTTCCAAAGATCAAAGTCTAAAAGTCAAAATAAAGTAAAACTTAAAGAGGTAAAACGTATGAGTTGCCTCCCATATAACGCTTATTTAGAGTCAATTAGCTCGACTCTTAGACAATTTTAGACGTTAGGAAGCTTCAGTGGAGAGTGAGATCTCCATCCTCCTATTGTAGATCCTTGAGATAAAACCTCTTCTTGTTCTTGTGCTTCTACTTCCAATGCAACTGTTCTTATCGGTTGGCCAGTCCATGACAGTTCTTACGGTTGCAAGAAAGCCTCTTCCAAGTATTAAACTTGACGAATGCTTATCCGCTACATCAACAACCTGAAAGTGAGTAGGTAAAAGAGCGTTATTGATTCTTACTAAGATACCACATAATGATCCTACAGGTCTTCTTATTGATCCATCAGCGAATATGATACACATCTCCGAACACCTGAAGTTTGTGAAATCAAGCCGCACATCAATATGTGCTGGCATGAGGTTTACTTTAGCTCCGAAGTCGCATAGAGCCTTCTCAAAGACATTTTTGTTGATAGAACACTTAATTAGGAAGAGTCCTGGGTCTTCCAATGTTAGAAGTGTGGTGTAACGCCTATTGGGATCCCTGATGTTGTGGAATATGCCTTCTATTCGTTCTAAGTCTTGTGCTTCGTGCTCAATATACTTCTTCAGCTCCTTTTTAGTGGCCCATGCTATATGTCTACCAGCTGGTAAGTCTTGAGATATCTTGATAAATGGTTCCCAATTCTCCCATGAATTGGAGGGATTTGCTTCTCTTGATCTCAAGTTGACATTGTCACTTCTATACTCAAACCAAGGCCTAGGTTTCGGTTGAATGGCTCGGATTTTTGATGTCCTCTTGAAGGGCGTTCGTGATCCTACTCCTTGGGGCGAGTTTGGATTGTCCAAAGGCTGGAAATCAAAAGCTAAGACCTCTCCCTTCAGGTCATTAGGCGTAGCGACGAATTTAGTGGAATTTTCTTCATTCTCCACTAGTTTCTTCTCAATGTCTTTGAGATGAGATCTTAATAGATCAAGATTGATCTTGATATCACGAATCTCATGGGTTTTGTGGTCCATTCTTCCCATGTTTTCCTTTTCCTCTTGCTTGTCATCTTCCATCTTCTTGTTCGTTTCATTGGCACTAGAAACCAATTCTTCCAAACTATCTTCTAGCTCTTAAGTCCTTTCATCATGTTCTTCCTTGAACCTTTTGATCCTCATATTTAAGACTCTAAAGTCCGAAGAACAGCTCCTTTGCTTTGCCTTCATGTCCTCAGCCAAAGACGCAAGTCTTTTGTCCATAGATTTCACGTTCATTCTCTCTTCAAGGCGATTTTCAGTGTATCCTTGGGTTTCTGTGGAATTTCATGGGGAACGAGTGTCCAATAGCTCTTTGAAAGCGGCTTCTATGTGACTTAGGATCATTTTTAGGCCTTGAACAATGAGTTCAATCTTCTCAATTCTCTCCTCATGGGCGAAGTATTGATTATCTATAGTAGTATAGATTTTCTGCTCCATATCGCTTTGAATCTCGAGGAGTTTCTCTGTGAGGTGCTTGACCTTGAGCTCTAAAGACTTAAGAGATGTGTAGGGACTTAGAGGATGAGGTAAGGAACGTGATATCTCTGACCTTTGAGGACTAGGTCGTGGGAGATATAGCAGTTGTTAATGAGGAAGAAAGCTGTAGAGATTTCGATTCAAGGATCTCTATTCAGGGTTTTGAAGCGTAGGTCATCTTTGCTGGGGTTCATATGAGTTTTCCAGCGGTATTGAGTCAAGATACCATCCTCATTGAGTGGATTTGTTGATTGTACTTTACCTTCAATCACGTTCTCCATGAGGTTGATCTCTTAGCTCAGCATACTCTCTCTCAGGCTCATAGGCATGAGGATAATACTGAGTATCATCCATGAATTCGGGTGAGTTAGGATTAGGGTAGCTAAATCCTTCAAAGTTTTTTTTCCATGGCTGTATAGAGGCTTAGGGCTTCGAGTTTTAGGCTTCGATTATTTGAATTTTTCCCTGAAAAACATAAGAGAAACAATTAAATAGGTTAGTATGATGGAAAAAACATATTCCTAGTAGGAAAAAGATAATTCCAAATGTTATTATCTACAAAATAAAAGGAAGCATGAAATTATTAGTAAGTTAATCTAAAAACTATGACTTAAAACCCTAAATGAATTCAAATAAGTTAGAACAAAAAGAAATCCAAAATTTTTACAAGAAAACCGATTTTCTTTTTACAAGGAAATCGAAATTGTAGAGAAAGAGATAGAAAGAAAAGTTTTCCTAGACTTAATCCTAGATCTAAGTTCTAAGGTAAACACAACTAGTCCCTGGCAACGGTGCCAAAAACTTGATGTGGGGTCAAGTTTTACCCCAGTTAAAACCTAGCTCCAAGTGCACAGCATCCGCAGTAATTCTTAGGGATCGAATCCACAAGGACTAGTAGTCACACATAGAACCTATATGATTTTGGACTAAGCTAAGAAAAAAATATGTAAGGGTGTTGTCACTATTTTTATTTGGTTTTTATGGTTTTATCGATGCATATGAACCTACTCTACATGCTCGTTTACAAAGGATAGATCAATGAAAAGATATGCATCAGACGGTAAAAAGTTAAAGTAAACAAGTAGGAATTAAAAACGACTAGGGAAATTATGTTTCGGTCTAGAACAAAGCCACTAAGGTAAATTATTTCCACTTTTGAGGTTCGGAAATACCAAGATGCATCAACTTTCGCAGGGTTCTATAATATATAAATACGCATTAACTCGATTAAGACTGATTGTTCACGATTCTAAAGTCGGTCTACTTTCGAAGCCTACTTAGAAAGGCTCAAAAAATACTAAATCCAGCGGTAAGTCAAGCTTTTGAAATGGATATTGCTATAAATATATTCCCATACCAACTTTCATAGGGGAATAGCATTACAAATGAATAAAGGTGATAACGTTATTGATAAAACCTAACCGACTAATAATCCTATTCAAGTAAACTCATTGACTCCTTGTAATCTAATTTCTAACATGAAAACTAATAGATTAAAACCATGTAAACACAAAATCAATCATGGCAGCAAGCATTCATATCAAATCAAAGGGAGAAGGATAGGTAGAACCGAATGATGATAGAAATATGAATCTATTGAGGTGAGACGGATCCTTAGGAGGCTACAAGGGGCACGACCCCAAAGGGTGTCGTCCCTGCCTCCTTAGGCACCTATTTGATCAAAAACCTAAACAACTCTCTTTAAAACAAAAGCTAAAAGCAACTACTTATAGTACACTTTCTCATTTGGTCAAAAGTGTGAAATCGGGCCTTTAAGGCCTCTAAATGTTGGGCTTTGTGTAAAGAGGTCTTGAGTTGAGTTCTTGGGCATTAAAAGACTTGAAATAGATCTATTTAAGTCTGGAGAATGTCTGGTTCAAAACTCCAATGGTCTTCATTTTGTTTTGCGAGGCAGCTAGACCAGTCTTTAGTAATATTAGTGTAACTCTTTGTCTACTGCTACAAATGATGCAAGACCACCTTTATCTGAAAGCTAATTAAATTCGCTAGCTCATGTTTAAATTTCATCAAAATCTATTGAGGGCAAGGCCTTCATTTTGGATGATAATTATGATGCTCGGGAACTGTCCAGAAACAGACTTTGATCCAATTAGCTCCACAAAGCTCCAAATATCATTGGTTGACCTGAAATGACTTGAAATACCACAAATAGAAGAAAACTACTTCTAATTATTGAGAATTTCACCAATAAAACATACTAAAATCTAAAGAAAAAGTGGTAAAATAATGATGTTATCAGTGGATAAATATGTCGAGTAAGTGGGTTTGTTATATTTATGATAACAATAGTTATTTCCATCTAACATTATCACTTAACTAATATTTTTTCTTATCTTCTACAGTTTGCACCTACAATATCTACAAGATTCTGACACCATATGCTATCGTGATGCTACGGTCTTATGGAGTACGCATACTTAACATTTTGCAACCTGGATAAAGGAATAGGTAACTATCAAGTTAACTACATTTAAGGTAATATCTATATATTTTGATGAGGCTTACACACTAAATTATTTGAATGTTTTAGGTATCTCTTGATTCAGAATTACATGAAGATATACTTAATTGGCTCGCATATGGCCCCCGTAGTATTGCACGATCATACACTAGCTACGTAGTAAATGGGCAACAGTGTCACACAAGCTCAGTTTCGAGGCAAAGTCAGAATAGTGGTATTCTCTATGAGGCGATAGCGATGTGTAGAGCTAGTGCAAAAGACAATTCACATACGGTGGATTTGGTATCTTACTATGGTAGAGTGATTGACATAATACTGTTTGATTATAACATCTTCTACTTCCGCTTTTTCGGTGTTAATGGGAAATCAAAGGTAATGGAGTCAAGGAACAAGATGGCTTCACACTTGTAAACCTCAACCAAAGCCAAGTATCATCTGCAAGGGATCCATTCATTTTGGCTTCTCAAGCAAAGCAAGTTTTCTATTCAAGAGAAAATGAGTCATGGAGTTGGTGTGTCGTTATGAAAGGACCTTCATGAAGATACAACGAGGAAGATGATGATGGAAATGCAGATGCTGGCCCATTTCCGGCACATGTTGACATGGATATTGAAGACTTAAATGTGGAAGCTTGGAATGCCAGAGCTGATTTTGAATGGATATATGTCTAAAATAGCTTAGATATTGTTATTGTTTGAATGGAAATATGTTTTATAGTTTTTGTTTTGTTTGTTGTTTGTCTGCTGTGTGCTGGGTTTGTGTGTTATTTTCTGAGTTTTTTGTTTGTTGTGTGTCTACTATGTGCTGAGTATGTGTTCTAACTAATTGTACTTTTTGGTTTCAAGTAAACAAAGATGGCTCGTACGAAGTGGATTAAACGAAAAAGAACCAAGCCAACTACTAAAGAAAATCAAGATTCTGCAGAGATAGAACAACAACCTCTTGATGATGATGAGGTATATGGTATTAAAGGAAATCCTATTGAAGAGAACATTGTTGGCGATAATAATGATGAGGAAGTACAACAGGATGGTTCTAAAGTTGTCGAGGAAGAACATAGCGAAGCGAGTAAAGGAGTGAATGATGATCAGCAAGATAATGTTCTTGAGAAGCAGCATGAGCCAATTGAACCTCCACGTAAAAGAAAGTGAGGACCAATGAAAATGAATCACATAGCAAAGGATCCAAGTCTAAGAGAAAAATGGGCTTCAATGATTTCGGTGAACTGTGTGGTCCAGGGTTAGTGAAGTTGTCGTCGTACCTAGGCCCCTTGGTGAGGGAGCACATTACTTTTACAATTGATGACTCGAGAAAGCTTGACAAAGAACTCAAGATAGTTTTGTGGAAATCTATTCAGATAATGGTTTGAATTGGATGATTATGTTTCATATAAACATATATTTTGTTCTACACTAAAGTGTGTTTTTTTATGGTTATTGAATGCAGTCAAGGTTTGAAGTGGATGAAGAGTTCCAAAAAACTGATGTGTTTAAGCAGATAGGTTGTATTTGGAGGTCTTCTGAATCTCGAATAGACACATATCCAAAATTCAAGGAAAATGAAGTAGAGGGTGGAGCTGAAACCGAAGAATATTTCTCCATTGGAATGGCGCAAGTTTATCCAAGAGAAAACTAGCTCAAAATTTAAGGTATGATCTGTCATTATATTCTAAATTTTTAAGATTGGTTGTTGGATTTAACTATGCTCCTCATCTATAGGCTATGAGTGATTCATACGAGGAGAGAAGGAAGCATCAGATTCCTCATACTTGTAGCCGTAAAGGAATAGTTAGGCTAACAGAAGAAATGGTATATCTACTTTTATTAATTGTATTGAGTTGTTTAAGTAGAATCAGATCTTTTTTTTCCACAAAAACAAAGTAGTGATGAACCATCTAAAGTGACAAGGCTAAGAGTGTGGGTAAAGTCTCATACCAAAAAAGATGGAACACCGATGAATACAAATGCTGCTGAAAAGATAGTATGTTCTGATTTTTTTCTGGTACATTAATTGTTCCTGATGACTAATATGTTTTCAATTCAAAAGTTGACTATGCCTTTATGTTTTGTCAGAGAAAGGCAAGAGAGCTTGAATCAAGTGGATGTCCTTCAACATCAAACACCTACAATCCCAAAGAAGATGTACTCACTCAAATATTAGGACCTGATAATCCAAGTCGACTAAGGACAATGGGTCAAGGGATGAATACGACCAAGCTAGCTTGTTACCAAGTGAAGAGAAAATGTATGGCTCAAATAGAAGAAAAGCAGTCAAAACTACAAAAAGAAGGTATCTGAGTTAGAAAATATCATTCAGATAATGTGTCACACGGTAAGCTTTTAACTCTTTGCATATTTAATACGATAAGCTTCTAAATTGACTCAGAAAATATGAATTACCTTCTAACGCTGGTCTTTTGTTACAGAGACAAGATGAGGTATGCGAAACATCAGCTCCAAGAGTAAGTAATGAATCTCATATTTGGATTCATTGCTTATGTTTTAAAACAATTTTACTAACATTTGTTTTATTTTTGTAGAGTGTAAACAATATAATATCTTCTAAGTGTCTGTTAGTTGATTGGCGTTGAACCGAGGACACTGTCGCTGAGGGCCATCTACTTTCTGATGATCCTGATGAATTTGTCAATGAAATTCTCTTAGGACCTAACTCAGTGAAAGTTTTGGTTGAATCTGCTAACAATCCAGAAGCATTTCTGTGGAGGCCTGTACAAAATATATTTTTTATTGGGGACGCTGTTGGAAAAATCATAGCATGGCCTTTAGATTTTTTTGTTGATGATAAGAGCGATGAACAAGAGAATGTGCCTAAGGTAATGATTTATTTAGTTAACTTTGTATTGTCTCAATTTTTTGTAAACTATAACATTGTATTTTTATTGTGTTTCATAGAGCCCATGCACAAGTTTAAAGAACAAAAGCAAGCTAATGGATGGGGCTACTGTGGGAACCGAAATTCACACTGCCAATGTTACGTGGTTCACAGATTCTCTGTGGCCAAAAAAGCGACGAGATTAGTCGATGAATACGAGAAATTAGGTTAAAGTTACAAAACTAAGGCAACTGGTGTTTAAGCCGTGGCCGCAAGAACTGTTGGCGACGAATCCCTAGAACTACAACGTAGAATCGTAATCAAGTTGAGACGCAGCTCGCAAACGAAACAAAGTAAGAACCCAAGTTTTCTAAGTTTTTGTGGTGACAAAAATTGTATTGTATCTCTTCTTCCTTCTCCTTCGCACCCTTTATATAGGTCTTCGTGGGCTTGGCTCGTTTCCTTTTTCATCCTCGATTCGTGCATATCTTCTCGTAGAAATATTCCTTTTCCCCAATTCGCATATATCTTTTTCGAGATCCTTCCTTATCTTCTCGAAACTTAACATTTTCGCGAAACCCTGGGAAACCTTCATCGTAAATGGGCTGGTTCTCGCCCGGAATCGTAAGTGGATTGTTATCGCGATTTGGGCCCTTTCGGGCCATTTCGCGGCTAAGTGATTTTGACGATTCCTTTCGGAGAAACCGTTTCTCGTAAGACCAAATGGTAATAGTTTCGTGGAACGATAAGACTAATCGTATAGTTTAGACTCTTCCGGTGTTTAAGTTAACCGTCGTCGTTTTACACGATCGATACGAAGTCCACGAAAAGTACGAATCTTTAAGATTATTGTCACGACGGTTTGAAGAAAACTCCAATCGAGACGAAACGAGAGACGATCAAGTGACTACTCGAAGGAGAAGGTGATCAGAAAGGATGTAGTTCAGCCAACGGATAACAGCTGAACGTTGTCCGCGTCCTAGCGTCATCTGGCGCCAAGACCGAGCCCTGGTCTTGGCGCCAATTGGCGTCAAGACAAGCTCTCTATCTTGGTGCCAATTGGCGCCAAGACCATGCTCTGGTCTTGGCGCCAAGACGAAACTCCGGTCTTGGCTCCGATTGTCGCTTAGACCAGCCTCTAGTTCAGTCGTCAATCGCTCCAAGACTCGCTCATATTTTGGCGTCAATCGGCGTTCAGATGTTTTCCCGAAACGATGCGGTTTTCCAAAGTTCCCGAACGTTTCGTATCACTTCGAAGTTTGTATTTGGAGGCCTCCGGAAGTTTCGGGCGTCGATTTCGAGGTTACTGTTTTTGACCCCAACAGTTAGCCCCCCATCTAGCGAGATTCGGTTGCGAATTTTGCGGGCGAGTGATATGCGTTTAATCGGAATCCACGACCGAAATGATTGCGAAGATGCCCTTTATTGATTATTTTATTGCGGAGGGATTGCTATAAGTATGGGATTCTTCCTCTCATTCCTCACTCACTCTTCACTTTCTCCTTATTCTTTGAATCTTCTAACTTGATAGCTTTTAAGATTGTCAATATGACTTCCTCATGTGAAGAAGGAAAGACCGGTGGTGCCGCGGCGGAGATCGTTCCACCGGGGAGCCTCCAGCCGCTCTTGGCCGAGTACCTTGCTTCTCAGAGCGAGATGGATCAACATGACGCCAAGATGGGCGTGCCATTGGTCCCTAGTTCGACTCCTTTGCCTCCCCCTCCGACCGTTCCAGACGTCAGATTGATTCAACCAGTGGGCTCATCCACGATNGCTCTTGGCCGAGTACCTTGCTTCTCAGAGCGAGATGGATCAACATGACGCCAAGATGGGCGTGCCATTGGTCCCTAGTTCGACTCCTTTGCCTCCCCCTCCGACCGTTCCAGACGTCAGATTGATTCAACCAGTGGGCTCATCCACGATGCCCATTCCGGTCGATTCCGAGCCGGAGCCGGAGTCGATGCCTCCTCCCCCGGTCGTTCGAGAGATTGTGATGGGTCTGCGAGGGCCAAGGGCTGCCCCTGTCGCGCCTTCGGAGAAGCGCAAAAGGGTTCATGTCCCGGTTTCGGCGCCGAGTAAGAAGAAGCATACTGAACCGGTTGCGGTTGGACCCTCGCCCCTTAGAGACCGACTTTCAGGAGTGGCGTCGCAGCATCGCGCCAAGATTACTCTTCGGAACTCCTTCCCTTTTAATTGTGTCAAACCTTTTCTCACCTTCTCTTTCACGCAGTTCATCTCGTTAATCGACGGGATGTTTGGTGACTACGGATCGGAGGCCGAGAGCCTTAGGATGGAGCTCGCGGAGTCGCAGGTGAAACTGCAGGAGCTCGAAGGGTAGGTGGAAGCCGCCGAGGATGATCGTTCTTCCGAGTTGTCTCAACTGGAGGCACGATTGGCCGGTCTCGAGAGGGACCTCGGGAAGACGGCGAGCAAGGTGCTGAAGAAGAAGCAGGCGCGGAAAGCCAAGTCTTCGGAACTGCGTCGCCTACGGAAGGAGACAGAGAAGTCGCTGAGCCGCAAGGTTGTGGCGGCCGTGGAGGAGTCGAGGATCGCTGCGCGTGCTGACATTCAGGCTCGACTTTCCCGGATCGCGAGCTTCCTTGACTCGCTGCTGGTTTCTCATGATAGAGATCTCGCTCGGGCTGTTATCGAGGGAGCGACGTGCGAGATTGCGGCATCTCTGCACAGAGACTCTCCGTCTCGAGAGGTCGAGGAGGCCAAGCTCACCGCTCGTAGAGCGGAGCTGGAGACTACCGAGGGAGAGTTTGGTTCTATCCTGGCTGCCCTTCGATCCGAGTGCATCCTTCCACCGCTCCCCAATGGCCCCGTGGCGCAAACTCCCGAAGGCGAGGAAGCTCGCGGCACCGCGGAGAAAGATGGTACGGCTCCGAGTTCGGGAGATGTTGAGGGCGAGGACGCGGTCCTGCACGGAAACGAAGACGAGTGAAGTTGTAGTCCCATTTTGGGACATTTTTATATTATTGTTTTGTTGGCCTTATAAGGCCTTTGTTTCTTATGGGACCAGCCAAGTGTGGCCGTGGATCCTCAGTTGCTTAGCAGCTTTTTAATGAAAACTGGCATTTTTTCGAAAAGAAAGGGAGTTTACAAGTCCTTTTACTCGATTAATCGTAGAGGGAAGAACACGAGTTGTCATCTCGTGTCTATCTCTTTTTGATGATCATTCAACGCGTTACTCGTTCTAGGTCGTTTAGGGAATTACGCGGAATTTCCCGAGTGTTACGATATGAATGAAGAGACATGGTTTAAGATTCTCGTATCGGTTAGATATCATGCCTAGAGATGTTAGAGACCAGTGTGTTGGGTTTAGGGCATGACCTAGGCTTACTCTCGGTTTTAGGGGGTGCGGTGACTAATCCCGGCTTGCGTATCCCGTTGCAATTTCAACCTGATTCCGAACCGCTTTAGAGTCCGCGATATGTTCTCTGCTTACACGACTCGTCTGATCGAAATCGAGCATCTCTCCGGAGACAATTTCTAAGTCGTCTAGAAGTGCTGACCAAAATTTCGGATTTCTTTTATAGCGCGCTATTATCCTAGTCGGATGTTCGATAGCTATCTCTATGAGACGGCTTTGTCCGTTTAGGACGTTGGGAGCTTGTTATGATCAGCAACAAACTTAACGGTAGGTAATACCTTTTGCGAAGAACACGTGTTACTTAAGGGATGTTTAGTGCGTATGATTGTTTTAGTCTTCCCTGACGGTGCTTTTGTCGGGGAAGGATTTTCGTCGAAAAAATGGTTTCTCGGGCATTAGTGATGTCCCACGATGAATAAGGTTCATTTTTCTTTCGTATGCCGCTTTTCGTATTTGAAAGTTTTGCGGGCTTGGAGAGTTTAACCGTTATCGAGGCGTTTTAGTCTAGCCTATGTTATCGGCATAGCCGAAAAATTGGTTTGCGCGATTGCGGCAAGTTGTGTTGGAACGAGATTCCTCGGAATCATATTGCGTTGATTTTTCTTTTGAAAAATGTGGGAGTATACGAGTATACATACACCCACTCCCCCCGCCCTTTTTCAAAGAAGGGGACAGCTGAAATCGTCGTATGACGATTTGCCTACGTACCCTTTTCGGGGATAAAGTCGTCTTGTAGTTCAGTTTTGTTTGCGATCTTGCTACTTAATGATAGTATTTTTGGAGATGCATCGCGTTCCAGGTTCTCGGAATCTTGACGTCCTGCATTATGGCAAGTTCGTATGCACCTGGTCGGACGACTTTCATAACTTTTTACGGTCCTTTCCAGTTTGCTCCGAGTTTCCCTGCGTTCGGTTCGGCGGTGTTTTGGAAAACTTTGCGTAGCATTACGTCGCCTTCCTTGAACCTGCGGCTGTGTACATTTGAGTAATAGTACTTTGTCGCTGCTTGTTGGTAGTTTAGAATTCGTACGAGGGTCTTGTCTCGGCACTCGTTAATGAGGTCGAGTTCGTCGAGCAGCATTGAATTGTTAATGTCTTNGCCCATCGACCCTTTTTAGCGTCCAGGCGTTTTTTGAGTCTGTCCAGGATAGTCTTGTTGATGGTTTCGGCTTGGCCGTTACCCTACGGGTACCTGGGGGTAGATTTTGTCAACCATATCTTCCACTTTTCGCAGAATGCCTCGAATCTCGTCGACATGAGCTGAGACCCGTTGTCCGTTACGATTTCGTATGGAACACCGTGTCTGCATATGATGTTCCTCCATACAAAACTCTCGACTTGGGCGTCTTTGATGCTTGCGTACGAATCGGCATCGATCCATTTCGAGAAGAAGTCGGTTAGGACTAGCAGGAAGCGTTTCTGCTTTAATTTGTGCATAGGGCCGACGATATCCATTGATCATCGCATGAATGGATATGGGGCCGAAATGGAAGAAAGAAGCTCTGCGGGCTGGTGGATCGTGGGCGCGTGCCTTTGGCATTTTTCACACTTTCATGCGAATTTCTCGTAGTCCTTCACAATCGTTGGCCAGAAGTAGTTCTGGCGTTTGATTTTGACAGCGAGCGATCTTCCGCCAACATGATTTCTGCAAGAGCCCGAGTGGACTTCCTCCATGATTTTTCGCGATTAGTCGCCCTCTACGCATGTCATTAGTGGTCCGGAGAATCTCCACTTGTAGATTTTCCCGTCCACTAATACGTACCGACCGGCTTGGATCTTGACTTTTCGGACTGTCCATTTTTCTGAGGGGGTGTGCCTTCAGCAATGTATGCTCGAATTGTTCCCAACCATGGTTTGTCGCAGCCGAACTCAGATGATTCCGAGTCTTGCTCGGGTTGAGTGTCGATTTTGTCGACATCCTCGTCTAATGACTAGAGTAGGTTAGCGATAATCGGAGGACCGACGCTTGGGTGTTCTATGAACTCTATAGGCATCACCCATATGATACTGGGGTTCGATCTAGAAGCAAGAGCTGCCAATGCGTCTGCCTGCGTATTCTCAGAGCGGGAAATTCGCGTGAGGGCGAACTGGTTGAAGCTATCAGCGAGGTTTTGGGCAAGTTTTAAGTACGATCTCATTCTATCGTCTCTGGCTTCATACTCACCACTGAACTGATTCGCTACGAGCTGGGAATCGCAATATGCTTGAATGTTGCGTATTTTCAGTCTTTGAGCGAGTCGTAACCCGGCAATAAGGGCCTCGTATTCGGCCTCGTTGTTTGAGGCATTGAATATCAATCGGAATGACTGTTCCAGAACTTCTCCCGTTGGAGAAGTGAGTCGAATTCCGATTCCTGATCCTTGCTTGGACGAGGATCCGTCAACGTGCAAGATCCAGGTTGCGTTTGGCTTGTGATTTGCCGCCCTTTCTATGGNAAATCAGCGAGTACCTGGGACTTCGCAGCGGTCTTTGTTCGGTACTCGATGTCATACTCACTAAGCTCGATTGCCCATTTTACTAGTCTCCCCGACTGAATGGGATTGTGGAGAATAGTTCTTAATGGGAATGATGTGAGTACGATGATTGCGTCTGACAGCGAGTGCCAGTTTCTCCATCAGCGGATATCGCGTCTCTGCGTCTA